>JBBNBP010000223.1:0-18578 GCA_039737535.1 Lagodon rhomboides | reverse complement strand
TATTAAATTGTTTTTATTGAATTTTAAATTCAAACCACACAGCATACAAGACATCACAAAATTATGCATCCATGGAATACAACATGTTTCAGACAGTACTAACACTATAAACATAAAAACACAAAAACATACAGACAAAACAAAAGATAACATAAGGATGGTCATCCCTTCATCTACAGAGTGTCACCCGCCATACATACAATTCAAACCAATCAAATCACCGTTCTATACCTGAGCGTCCCCCAACGGGAATTCCTGAATGAAATAATCCAAGAATGGCTGCCATACTTTATAGAATTTCTGGACAGAGCCCCTGGTGGAGTATTTAAGCTTTTCCAATTTCAAATGTGCCATCACATCCCCGACCCATTGACGATGTGAAGGTGATTTGGCTGACTTCCAATTAAACAAAATGAGGCGACGAGCTAATAATGAAGAAAATCCTATTGCATCTGATTGAGGGACCGAAACTGCAGTCCCACCAGGGACCACTCCAAAAATTGCCGTCAGGGGGTTGGGACTGATCTCTTTATTACATATGGAGGAGAAGGTTTCAAAGATAGCGGACCAGAATTTTGACAGTGATGAGCACGACCAAAACATATGGCAGAGAGTGGCTGGGGCTTGATGGCACCTGGAGCAGCTCGGGTCAACATCTGGATAGATCTCCGCCAGTCTGCTCTTGGAAAAATGTAATCTGTGCAACACCTTGAACTGGAGTAGACCATGTCTGATGCAGACAGAGGATGTGTGTATTCTTGTAATTGCCCGGTGCCATACATCGTCGGGGACCTCAGCCCCTATATCCTTACCCCATGCCTCCCTGATACGGTCCAATGATGGAGATGCCATCTCTCGAATATCATTATAGTTCATGCCCACCATCCCCTTCTGGCTTGGGTCTCCCTCCAACCACTCAACAAGCCGCCCGTCCGAACGCAGACGAGGAAAGGAGGTAAAATATTTCTTAACAAAATCCCGTACCTGCAGATATCTGAAAAAGTGTGAACGAGGGACCCCATATGCGTCTACCAGTTGATCAAAGGACATAAATACCCCTCCCTCAAACAAGTCTTTCACCCGTTTAATACCCTTTTCAGCCCACAGGTCAAAAGCTACATCAATAAGTGAAGGTGGGAAAAGGGCATTAGAAGTTAATGGTAGGTTGACTAGGGCCTGTTTATACTTAAAGTGTAATCTAAACTGTGCCCAGATACGGAGTGTGCCGCTGACTATGGGATTGTTTGTGAGGCGTTTTTTACTAAGTGGCAACGGAGCACATACTAGTGAGGACAATGAGACCGGCCGGGTGGAGTGTTGCTCCATACCCACCCACACCATCCCCCCCTCCGTAGGACTCAGCCATCCAGTATGACAACTTATGGATGTTAGCCGACCAGTAGTAGTGCATGAAATTTGGGAGCGCCAATCCACCATCTTCTTTCTGGCGTTCTAAAAATGCCTTCCTAATGCGAGGAGCGGTCTTGTTCCAAATGAAGGCTGAGATTAATTTGTCAAGCTCTTTGAAAAAGGATTTGGGGATGAATACCGGCACAGTTTGAAATAGAAATAGGAACCTGGGCATGATTGTCATCTTAACCGAATTAACCCTGCCAGCCAGCGATAGGGGTAGAGTGGACCAACGGGCAAGATCTTGCTGAGCCTTCTCAAGGGCAGGTTTAAAGTTTTGCTTAAATAAGTCACCATATGTTTTCGACACATTTACTCCCAAGTATGTGAAAGAGTCTGTGACTACCTTCAGTGAATATACCCCGAGTGACATTTTCCGGGCTAGGTCGTTAATAGGAAACAGCAGGCTCTTGGACAAATTAATTCTATACCCTGAGAATCTACCAAAATTCGAAATAGCGTCTAGTGCCCTTGGGATGGAAACATGGGGATCAGATAAGTACAGGATCATGTCATCAGCATAAAGTGACAGTTTGTGGACCTGGCCACCCCTTGTAATGCCTGCGAGGCCCGCGTCGCCCCTTAAAGCGACTGCAAGCGGCTCTATAGCGAGATCAAACAACAGGGGCTCAGCCCGCAGCCCTGCCTGGTGCCCCTCCCTATCTTGAAGTAGCTGGAAATTACCTTATTGGTGCGAACCGAGGCCTGTGGTGAGGCATAGAGGACCTTGATCCATCTTTGAAAAGTAGGCCCGAACCCAAACCTTTCCAGCGTCCTGAAAAGGTACTTATATTGAATACAATCAAAAGCTTTATGGACATCGCTAGAGAGCAACACCTCTGCGGTGGGCGGGGCTTCAGAAGAATACATAATGTTGAACAGCCTACGTACATTACCAAAAAGCTGGCGCTCCAAAATGAAGCCTGATTGGTCAGGGTGCACCACTGTATGGATAACCAACTCCAGCCTGCTGGCTAAAGTCTTGGTCAGGATTTTATAATCGCAGCAGAGCAAACTGACCGGCCGATATGATTCACACTTCAGAGGGTCTTTTCCTTTTTTGAGAAGGACGGAAATTGTGGCCTGCGTCATTGTAGGTGGGAGCGACCCCCGTTCCAGTGCCTCAATATAAACATCTCTTAAGATAGGGATTAGCTTAGAGGAGAACGTTTTGAAGAACTCTATTGGAAAACCGTCAGGCCCGGGGGCTTTGCCACTTTTCATCTTCCCAATAGCACGACCAATTTCAGCCAAGGAGATGGCTCTGTCCAACTCCAACCTGTCCTGATCACCTAGAGTTTGTAAATCCAGACCCTCGAAAAACTGATCCATGAGAATATCCTCACTCTCCTCAGAGGTGTAGAGTGACTCGTAAAACTCCTTAAATTTCCTGTTAATGCATTTCTGATCAGTGGTTATCCCCTCTGAAGTGTCAATTTCAGCTATAAATCCAGCCTCAGCAGACCGTCTTAGCTGGTGACAAAGCAGCTTGCTAGCCCGCTCACCATGTTCATAAAACTCCTGCCTGGATCTAAGATGAAGCTCTTCTGCCGCCCCAGAGGACAATAAGTCAAACTCAGTTTGCAATGAAACTCTCTCCTTGTAAAGGTCGGCGGATGGTGAGGCTGAGTGTCTTTGGTCAATGTCCTTCAAAAGAGAGGTCAATTCAGTAAGACGTGCGAAACGTCTCTTATTCAGACCAGCATTGTAAGCTATTATTTGGCCCCGCAAATATGCTTTCATGGCTTCCCAAAAAGTACAGTGACTTATGTCCGGATGTTTATTTGTTTCAATGAATAAATCTATTTGGGAGTTAATAAAGACAACAAATTCTTCATTAGCTAGAAGATGGGAGTTTAGGCGCCATATTCGTTGGGGAGGCTCATTGTTTGGAAAGCTTAATGCCATCGTTACTGGACCATGATCTGAAATAACAATGCTCTCACATTCGCTTGCCCTTAGGAAGGGAAGGAGCCTCCTGTCCAGCAGGAAATAGTCTATTCTACAATAAGATTGGTGTGCTGCTGAGAAGAAGCTATACTGCCTTGACCCTGGGTTTTTGTACCTCCATGCATCAATCACTCCGTATGTCTGGAGAAAAACATTGATAGTCTTTGCGGATTTACTCAGTGTTCCAGGTGACGTACTGGACCTGTCCAGTAAGGGGCATAATACTGTATTTAAGTCTCCCCCTAGAATCAAACAGTAGCTGTTCAAATCTGGCAGCAGAGAAAATAAATCTCTAAAAAAATTTGCATTATCCCAATTGGGAGCATAAACGCATGCGAGTATCACCGGTACATTAAACAGGTGTCCCTGGACAATAATGTAGCGGCCATCACTACCCGATATCACTTTTGATTGTACAAACCGCACATTTCTATGTATAAGGATGGCAGTGCCACGGAATTTAGCATTGAATTTAGAGTGAAATACCTGGGAAAAACCTCCTCTTTTCAGCATGTTATGATTCTTGTTAAGCAAGTGTGTTTCTGTGAGGAAGGCTACTTCTGTTTGCATCTTTGATAGATGCGCAAAAATCTTACTGCGTTTCACTGGATGGTTAAGCCCTTTGGTGTTCCAGGTCGCAAATTTGGAGACCGCCCCCCAAGTGTATTAGAGTTAGGTACAGGCATACCTGGGTAAAAAGAAGTATGAAATTACCTCCGAGTCAAAGACCGCGCAGGCACAGATACAGAATCCTTCAATTGGCAGTGACACTCTGCAGAGACAACACATCGTTAAAGACGTGGACAAAAAACACCAAGGGAAAGGAAAACACAGAACACAAAACCTCCCCAAAATCCCCTGCTGGTCCCTCCCCAACTGAGAGACTGCATAAACCCAACCCCGAATTCTTTCAAACAACAAAGACATAGTCAAAGCTTACCATATGAGACCAAGCCTCACCTCAACTTGTGCAAAATTCAAACATTAATATGTAAACCGGTTTTATCACTATATAACCTAAGATGACACAAATAAATGAATGAAAACCCCAAACTTTTAGAGTCTTAAAAGTGCAACAGTGTGACAGGCGCGTTATTGCAAAAAGCGAGAAAAATATATATATATATTATGAGCTGCCCGCAGTCATATACGAGCACAACCAGCCCAAACATGTCGCACTATCCATAAAGTCACATTTAACTTGCCTAACTGGCGCAAAAATTATATTGTCTGGGGTGTGTGAATGTCATGTTACGACTCGCCGTTATTTCTTGGGATTCAGAAACTTCTTTATGAACTCCTCTGCCTTCCCAGGATCCTTGAAGCTCGTGCAGACGCCATCCGATGTTGTTGTGATCTTTAATTCCGCAGGGTACCATAAGCCAAAGCGAACCCCCTCACAGGACCTGAGGAGGCTCCGTGCGTTGTTGAATTTGGACCGTAGCTTGGTAACAGCCTGCGTAAAATCTTGATACACGCGGATGTTGTCCCCATCGGCGGTGGTCATCTGCTTCTTCTGCCTGGCTAGCTCCAGAATCTCCTCTTTCTCCTGAAAGTAGTGACATCTGATGACAAAGGCTCTCGGGCGACTGTCGTCCTCATCCTCACTCGACCTCTGGCGTAGGGTGCGATGAGCCATATCCAAAGTGGGTAGCTTAGCGAGGTTGAGTGAGTCTTTCAAACACTGTGCCACATATTCCGTGGGCCGCTTCCAGTCCTCCCTTGATGGTTTGATCCCAGTGACGCGGAGATTAAAACGACGTGATCTCTGTTCGTTTTCCTCGTTTCGGGCTTTCTGGACCGCCAGCTCCTTCCGAACCTCTGCTAGCTCTTTTTCCAGAGTAGCGATTGCGTCGGAGTGGCCGTTCATCGCCGTCTCCACTTCCAGGAATTGTGACTCCAGGGCGCCCACCCTGGCCTTGGTGTTCTCATTGTCCTGCTTAATTTCGGCTTTTATGGAGTCGACCTGTGCTTTGATCTCGGCCGACTGGCCCTCCATTCTGCTAAGGAACTCCGTCCTCAGCGCCGCGATAGCCTGGAGGACGGCATCTTGCTGTTCGGCCTGCGCAGACGGCGTGTTAGCAACCGTAGCAGTCTCCGAGCCCGGCTTGGTTCGTCTGGTAGCTGACTTTTGCTGGGATTTCAATGATTCAGCCATGTCAAAACTTGGAGTTCTCGGCGACTCTTTTATAATTTAGAACAAAAAAAAAAAAAACGGTGAAAATACAATATAATGCACAAAACAGCGAGGAGCTCATCCTAGTACGTCCTCACATGGCGCTGCCCCGGACACACCCCCCATAATTTCTATTTATATATTATACAGTTACCTAACTTTGGAATACAATGTTGAAAAATATATTTATTGAATGAATACTTATAATATGCCTACAATTGCACTGTTGTCTATTTATTGGATACTTACAGTATAATATGCCTACAGTTACAGCTGTGAACGTTGGACAACGCAATTCCATCGCCTCTAGGGTGCTCAAGAAACACCCCAACACCTATATTCATGGTTGTCCTTGTCATGTGGCACATAACACTGCCAAAGCTGCAGGAGGGGGATTTTTTAAAGTGAGTTAAGGCCTAATTTATCTTAACATGTAACTTTATATTTGTATTAGGGCCGGGACTTTAACGCGTTAATTAGGATTAATTCATTACAACGTGTTAACGCGTTAAAACGCGTTAACGCGTTAACGCATTTTAATCGCACTTATTTTTTCACCGCGGAATCTTTCTCACTGGATGAGTTTCAGGCGGACCGATTATACTGGAGCACCAAGTAGCGTTCATGACTTCAAACAACAACAAACCACAGTGAACATGAACGAAGAAGCTGATGAGACCGCTTTGGTTGGCCCCGTGGAAATTTTGTTTTAAAAAACGAACGGATGAAGCGTCGATAAGAGCATGGTTGTGTGCAAGCTATGCAACAAGGAATTCGCATATCACCGCAGCACATCGAGCCTCAAGTATCACCTCAATGCAAAACATATAGCAGCTAGCGTGGACGTTAGCCCGACTCCGAATACAAGGAGCCACACCCACTTCCGCTACACTTAATGGCAAAAATTGCACTGGTCTGTTGGACTTGGTTGAGCAAAAATAAACAATATTTTGTTGCTTAAGCTTATGTATTCAGTCATTATTCAATGGTATACTAAAAATCCATGTGAAAAAAATTACTTCTCACTGTTCTCAGGTCAAATATTTATATGCGATTAAAATGCGATTAATTAATAGCAAAGCCTCTAATTAATTAGATTAAAAAAATTAATTCGAGTCCCGGCCCTGAATTTGTATCCTAATCGCATGCATTGACTGAATGTGTTATGATTTGATTAATGCATTGCAGGTGTCTGGTTTTGATTTGGAGGACATGGTAGTGGACATCGGTTACTGGATCAAAGGTAGCACAAATCGGAAAGGATGCCTGACAGGTATGCATGTTTGATACTATTAAGTGTAATATTGAAATGCAGAGCTTTAGAAAAGATATGACATGGAGTTAAATGTTTGAAACAGAGTTTTGTGACCTGCATGAAGCAGAATACATGAGGTCCTCCTGCACATCTCAGTTCGTTGGCTAAGCCTTGAACGATGTGTGACCAGGATCCTGAGGCTATATGAACCACTGGTCAGCTACTTCAAGTCTGCTAGTATGGTCATCAATTTTCAATTTCATTATGCAGCGACTACATGTTATTTATTGATTGATTCAAGATGAATCACAGGCCAGATTCAAGAGGCTTGTGCAGGCATTTACTGACCCCATGACAGAAGTGTACCTGCTGTTCTTCCAAGCCACCATACCAACCTTCACTGATTTCAACTTGCTTCTGCAGAGAGAGCAATCAGCAATATATTTGTTACATGATGAGGTGGGTTTGGATCTTGCTGTTTTTTTCCATTCTATGTTTCTTGCTGATATCTGCAGGGATCTACTATTTTTGTAAATGTCTGTCATAGATGGTAAAATTCGTACGCAAGCTGTGGTCCAAATTTATGGTTCCAGCAGCTCTGCAAGGCCATGGGGATCCATGTGAAATAGCCTATAAGGAGAAGGCAAACCATTTGCCAGGTTAGTGTTTGACTATTATTATGATCATACACTGAGTTATGTAATAGATAAAATATGATATTTAGCCTTGTATCTAGCCTTTTGAGTAGAAACCTATGGTTTGTGGTAGTCCTTCCAACAGTGAGCCTCTGGTTGGATTAAATGCCCTATGTGTCAAGCTGATATTGCTGCATCAGTATGTTAAACCATTTATGTTAACCTGATGCTGTATCTGTACAGGAAAAAAGTTGAACATTGGGTTCACAGCCAGGGCTAAACTCAACAGACTACTCGACGAGGGTGATGTCACACCACAGCGTTGGGTTTCCTAACAAGTGCTGTGGACTGTGCACTTCAGAAGCTACCACTTAAAGAGCCACTGATCAAACACACAATTTGTAGATGTACGGCAGAGGACTGAAAGTGGCATTGAAGATGTCCTCTACTTTGTTGAAAGGTTAGTTTTTTTCTTAAATTATTGTCTATCATCTTAGCTAAAATACATTTTATGATGAGGTATGTTCACTCCTAAACTGCACATGAGTTATTCCTATATGGCTTTTCCTCAAAGATGTGTATGAACTGCTGCTGGTTGATGACAATTTACCTAAAACTTAACAACCTGTAACTCTGCTTTCATAAATAGGTTTCCCCATCTCCTCCCATACATGCCAGAGGAGCATGACAAGCCGGGTGAGGAGTTCCTGAATTATCAGACTATGCCAGTTACCTCCCTTCAGGACGAAACAGAGATGGAAAGCTTCTGGGCTGAAATGGCAACACGGACACATAAGGTACACATTTTATTTGTCTTTCTTTTTGGCAGGTGTGACTTATTGGCTACATCTGTTGCTTTTAAAATTGATGCATGCATATATGATGCAAACTATGCATGTTGTACTGTATCTGAACTTTGTTACAATATACTTACAGTATTAATTAATGAAAAATATGGTATGTTTCTCCATTTTGTTCTTGGTCCATTTTCCATAGGTGACAGGAGCCAAAGAATTTGAGAGGCTTGCTGCCGCCGCCAAGCTGGTGCTGGTGTTGCCCCATTTGAACGCAGATGCTGAGAGGGTGTTTTCACTTGTGGGACTGAACAAAATGAAGACCAGAAATAGCCTGGCGTTGGATGGCACCCTGTCCTCAATAATGGCCACAAAGATGGCCAGCCTGGAGCCCTGCTTCAGATGGGTGCCCCCCACAGAGGTCATCAAGGCCTCCAAGCAGGCCACAGGCCAGTACAACCTTGCCCACAGATCTTGAAAAAAAGAAAATGACTAACCAGCTTCTGATCTGCATACCTCATTTTTAGTTATTTTTATCATTTGTTGATCCATTGTATCGCTTAAAAAGGCTAATGTTTAAGCACTTTAAGCACTGTATTTGTTGCACTGTTTTGTTTGCTGAAACATGTGGTGGGAGGCTTTGAATAATTAAAAATATTTCTCCCTAACTTATCTTGTGTCATTTTTTGCAAAACATAAATCATTAAGTGCTCTTAAGAAAACAATTAATAACAGTATAGGTTAGTTTTCAGTGAAGAATTAGTTCAATACCATTGTAATTAAAATGTCAATCAACCTACCTTGGTCAAATCTTAAACACAAGTCTATAATTTTATATATATATATATATATATATATATATATATATATATATATATATATATATTGTGGTACATACACACATATATATATATATACACATATATATATATATATTGTGGTACATAGACATTCACTGAGGCACAACAATAGTTTTCTGGTTGACTGTTCAGCTCAAGTTTAGAAGGCCCTACAAGTTATGATCAGATGAACATGAATCAGAATAAGTTCAGGTATGGCACATCTTTAGCATACCACCCAAAAATCCACTTGAATGCAGGAAATCACATCAACTTAACCCAAAATTTCCTGGGGATGGACCTTCAGCTATGTCTTTGCTTCACAGAATGTAACCAATGTTGTCCATCTCCAGTAGGCCGTCCCTATCAATGGCTTTGGGCCCCACAAACCACCAGAATGCAGTGCACAACATGGGTACAACGCCAAATTAATTCTAGTTCCCTGATATTTGAGCCACCAACATGTGTGGCTGCGTGCGGGGCAAAATTTTGGTCACTCCTGACAAAATCTCACTCCAAGGTTTATTGAAAAGTTGGCAGCTCTGCAATATATATATATACGTTTATTTATGTATATATATGTATATATATGATATATATATATATATATATATATATATATATATATATATATATGTGTGTATATATATGAAACTTTGGGGAATGTGATAATAGTTTGTCGGGACAGTGAAGGCATCAGCTATGTGCTAGTAAAAGCCAGTTATACCATGGTCTGGGGGAATACTCGATTCCTGATTGGCTGTAGGGTGTAGATCAGGGGTGTCAAACTCATTTTCACCGAGGGCCACATCAGCATAGTGGTTGCCCTCAAAGGGCCAGATGTAACTGTTAAACAGTATAAATGTAACCAAACATAATGTATAATAACTGTAACTACTCCGTAACATATTGTTAAATAACTTTCTGTATTTATTACTTATTGAAGTTACTAATATTACATATGCATTTACATAGCTTGTTGCTCTGTTCAGGGGTGCAAACTTGTCACCTTTCGGCGAAATTCGCCGTTTTGAATCCCAACTGGGTCATTTGTGTGATTCGTGTAAATCCGCAATAAAACATTTTTTTGGGGGCGAGGCAAGGCAATGCACCTGTCTCTTTAAGGCGCGTGCGCCTTCAGTGCCTTATCCTCTGAACACCACAGGATGGAGACTGTAACACACAAGCTGCAGAAAGTACGCTTCCCCTCTAAACTTACTGATGCTGTTTTGTTTTTTGTTTTTTTAATCACACAAGCGAATAATCTCACATCCCGTTGGCTGTTCAGCTCTCTGCTTCAGGCTGTGGCCACAGTAACGTTACACGCGGCCGATCATTTGTTCGTGAAAATCTTGATGTTGATTTGGGGACAGTGACATGACTGGTAAGCTAGCTAGTCTTGTTGTTAAACATACTGTCAAATTATATTTACTGTTTGTCAACCGTACGCAATGTTATCGACTTTGAATCTCGCTAGCATAGCGTTAGCTTTCTGGCTCACCGCTGAGCGGACTAGAATATCTCCCGTTGCCAAGTCGTATCTAAGGTCCGTCATATTTATTGGAGAGGTGAACAATATTTCCATTGCATAAGAACCTTACGGGAGGGTAATGGTTGTTCCAGGTATTAGTCAAACCCTCAGGCGTTACCAGGGAAACTAAGTTATTGCCTGTGAAAAACTTTATATTTTGATTATAAAATGCATGAAAATATAAATCAATGGTCTTAATTTATTTTCTTTGGCAAGTGACCATGGTATAAGCGGGATAATGCCCAACGAGGTGTCCATAATCAGGAATTAATGGACTTTGCGGAGGCAACCGTCCTCCGCTGCGCGCCGGTACGGTTCTAATTCCTGATTATGGACACCTCGTCGGGCATTATCCCTTACATAACTGATCTATTACTCTCATCCAAAAGACCTGTGGTGGTTACAATTCTGCTGCCATTAGCTGAAGGAAAATTTTTGGTGAGTGGACTGAGATGCTAGTGTGTGATTTCGGTTTGTGTGTGTAAAGAAATTAGCGTCGCGGCTACTCCGCTAGCTTAGCAACATTAGCATTAGCGCCGCGACTATTGCGCTAGCTATATTAGCGTCATTAGCGTTAATCACGTTAGCGTTGTTAGCTTCAGCAGTAACCTCTATTAGCAGCTTAACTTCATAGTGCCCAATCGTGATGCCAAAGAGTGTGCTTATGACGGCTGATCCTGGAGTGAGTTGGTGTTGGCATGTCCCATAGCCTGTACTGGGATTGGAGGTGCTGTTGCTATTTGAGGCTAAAATTAGTTAAAGCTAAGCCTATGCAATGTATTGTGTAGAGTGACCATAGAGATAACATGGTTGTTTTTTTGTTTTTTTTTAAAGAAGAAGAAGAATGCCAAATTGTTGAAGGTGTAATGGCAGTTTTATTTGATTAAATGCAACAAAGGTATTTCAGTTAAGCGATACAAGGCATTATATAATTTAATGTGAAATAGCAATGCCATAATGATTTAGATAAGGGAAAAAAATGCATTTGAATCACTCATTGATGTTTTTTTCACCCCTGGCTTTGTGGGTACAAGGCCAGGTCTTTTGTTCCTGTGTTGATCATTTGCAGTGTTAATTTTTGTTGACGAAAAATTTTCGTCATAGTCACCGTCAACGACCTTTTTTTTCTGACTAAAACAAGACGATAATTAAATAAAAATTAATTCACAAGGCCTAAGACGATGACGAAGTGTATTGACGTTTTCGTCAACGAATAAAAACGAGACGAAAATGTCTGCCAGAGATGTGATCCAATCAGAGCTCATTTTGTTTGTGGAAGGAAATGACGATTTTAGAAAGAGGCGGGAGGAGTTGGGAGAGAGAACCAATCAGAGCGACGTGGTCAGGCTGTTCGAGATTGAGCCCGGCAAAGGCGAAATGTCCTCGCGCTCCTCGTCGTGCTCAACTGAAAATGTCAACAACAGCAGGGAGGAAGAGGCGTCAGGATGTGTGGACGCACTTTACATTCGATTTAAAGGACAACAAAACACTTTGCAAAAACTGTGGAGCAAAGATAACAGGGAAAAACACAACGAATCTGAAGAGGCACCTGGAGTCGAGTCACCATGAAATATACGCTCAGGCAAACATGAATGAATGAATGAAACCTGTTCCATAACGTTAACGTAACGTTACATTTTGTCGGGTTTATTTTCCCACAACATACATGAACTCACTCGACGACGTTACCTGTTACGCTCTTAAACTCTAGAATCAGAGTGCGAGCGCTCCGATACTTCATGCTACACAAACAAACAACGTCTCAAATGAAAGCTAACACTGAGACGAGGCTAACGGTACCACCAGCATAGCTCTAGCACGAAAACTTAGCAAACCAGCAGCCAATGAACAGAAATGCTTGTTTACAGTGACGAACAAAAATGCGTCTTAGGGACTGTTCGTTATTTAAATTGAGTGCCACCGGAGGGATTTTCGGGACTCAATTATTTTACATGACGCCCCTGCCGGAATAAAAATATGTTGACATTAGGCCTGCACGATTAATCGTATTTTCATCGTCATCGCGATGTGAACGTGCGTGATAAACCCATCGCAAAAGCTGGTCTGAAGTGCGATAAGTTTTGTTTACATCCGCCATGCTTTCGCACTCAGCGTGCTGACATTTGGCCAATCAGATGCGGCCCTTGACACATGTGCAATGCATGCACACCGTTTAGCCAATCAGATGACGCCCAGCTCTGCTCACGTTCCTGCGTGAAAATTAGTAGCCAGAGTAAACAGGATGTCGGAGGGAGGAGAGCAGAGCGGTGAAAATGCCGACGAAACGCTTGTGGCAAAAAGAAATAGCAGCTCCGCGATTTGGAGATACTGTGGACTCAAGCCAGAAGACAATTTACAGACCCAGGTACTGTGCAGGACCTGCAGAACAGTTGTAGCAACATCCAGAGGTAACACCACCAACCTCCGTCACCACCTGCTGCACCACCATAAAGAGCTGCACGAGCGATTTAAGGCCAGTCAGTCTCGAGCGCAAACGTCACGCCGCAGCCAAGTAACGCGACCATCACTGCAGCAACAGTAACATGTGTAAATTAATGTTATAAGTATGTATAAGTTATGTATTTTTTGATTTAATTGTCATCAGCTATGAAGTGTTTAAGAGTACCTCAAAGCAGGGAATCTATTAATGCAGATAAATCTGAAAGACACAGAAACTGTATGCAAACTTAAATATTTTCTTATTTATCGCAAGTCATATCGTCATCGCAATATTGAAGGGTGTCATCGCACATCGCACATTTTGCTCATATCGTGCAGGCCTAGTTGACATGATCCTGCTATTGCTTTTGTAAAAATTGCATGACCCCCCCCCCCACAGACACACACACACCGCATCATCATATGCGTTCCATCACGTTCCGCGTCGCGCAATGATACATTTATTTCGACAACCATACCACAATCCCCAGAACATCTGCATTGTGACCTTACACACCGCACTTCTACGCGTCAATTTTGAGTTTTGAGAATAGTTTTACCTCACATTTTAAACGGATAAAGACATAGCCGTGGGAAGTGGGGATGCTGGGGCTGCAGGAAAGGCTCAGACCTCCCTCAGCTCCTCACAGCTCAATGAGGAGCTGCACTGCCTGCTCCATGTTCAACAGTCTACTCATTGTTTTGACACACAAAACAAAAAAACCACTACACTACACACTAAACACCACACTAACTATACACTCCAAACACACTAAATGTCACAAATCTCTCAACTCTCAAAGCTCGCTGTCTCTCACGCTGTCTCTGTCTCTGTCAGTATCGCTGTCACTCTTCGCTGCCGTCCCTCCCCACATCTTCCGCCTGTCCCCCAGCAACCAAATAGTGATGGGATACTTCGATTCCTTTTACTGACTCGAGTTTGTATGAGTCATTCACTAAAGTGAATCGGGTTTTCGAGTCACTTGAGTCACTTGAGTCAGTCACCCACAGTGTGCGCCACGGAATGTACAAACAAGTTCCAAACCACTCCAGTCCCCAAATCATTGTGAAAAAGACTAAAAATCAATAAGCCTCCAAGGCAAAACATTTATTTTTCTTTCTTTCTCTCTTAGTAAATGCAAATAACCCATAACCCAAACAGTGAATAAATTAACATTCAGTGCGAAACAGTGCAACAGTGCCTAACCCTAATAAAATGTATGAAACTGTGCACAAATACAAAAAACTAAGTTTAACCTAAACAATAGTGCCAAAATATTAATATTCTATCATTCAACAGCACATCATTATAATAAAATGTATGAAACTGTGCACAAATAGAGTTTCTCGGGTAAGGGAGGGGATCTACGAGCTGGGAGGGAGAGCGAGTGAGCTGGGAGCTACTGGGTCAGTCAATCGTTCTTTTTCTGTATCAGCCTGTGATACAGCTCAGCTCGGGGCAGAAAGGAGAGGAAACAGGGGAGTTGAGTTGAAATAATGACCAGAGCCGTTGCTTTAGCCACGGAGCTAATACAGCAATTAGATTGATACATTTACGCAATTGCAGTTAGAATATCAGTTGTGTGGCATGTCTCCTCTTTGCAGTTAGCTGGCGGTAGCAGTGGTGAGTCAGTGAACGAGTTAATGGAGACAATGACTCGTAACTCCCGAGTCAGTAAAAAGAATCTCGAGTTTTGAACGATTCGTTCATGACTCGCACATCACATACAACCAAATCACGTGATTTGCCATATCATTTTGTGATTGGTTGATGTTGTGGCTTTTTCCACCAATAGGAAAGGGGGTATCACGTGTTTTTTTTTTGCTTGCAAGCACTTCCTGTTTGCGGACACGTTACTGAGAAAAGTCCGTTTTTACCGTTTCTTCCTGCACCAAACACGAACCAAACGTGACGACAATATTCGCAAAAAAGCATCGCGCACATAATTTATCACAAGTCCGGTTTTACTCTGCCTATCAACACAATTTAAAAACTGGTATATAGCTTGAAGTCTGCATTTTCGCCACAAGTTGAAACGGAGAATCAGGCTGCATCTCGCTGCTCCGTCGTCTTAAAGCGGTCACGTGATTTGGACGCGCTGGTGCGTCCGTCGACCCCAATATGACGTATCTGACACACATACCCATGGCACAGAAAAGAATTTCCGATTTTTTCAATCATTCTTCCAAAAGTAGACTCCAGACGTAACTTCAAAAGTTGAATGACCCCCCCTCTCTGACTATTTTTTTTGGGTGACCCCCCCCTCAACAAAGAATATTATGACATGACCCCCCCATTTTCCTCCGGTGGCCCACTCCATAAATAACGAACGGTCCCTTACCGTTGCTGTTTTGGGATGAAAAGTCGTATTTGTGCCATCTTAATTTACTCTGAGCCAGTAACATATTTTTATTTTAACATGTTTTAAAACATTTTATTTATGTTTAAATCCAAAGTTGAAAATTATAAATTTATTTATGTAGGAAGCAGGATGGTCAAGTTTTCTGTCCAGCTGTCATGTACAGAAACCTCACCAAAGTGTGAATGTCAGCAGACACATGCAGTTTATTCACAGAGATTCTTTTATTTGAAAACTGAAGATTTCACTCTTCATTTGGAGCCTCTCTTGCATAGTCAAACCCTGAATGCCCTTTCATATTGTTATCTATTAAAACAAAGAGCTTGTTTGATTTGATTGCATGTGAGTTATTTCTATTGGGTTATGTTCTTTTTCCAAGAAAGTGTCCTACACAACACATTTGACTGCAAACTCATTGTACCATGATCCATTTCCAGGAATCCAAAGCTGCCTTTTTGAATGTTTTGAAACATAAATAAAGTGAATAAGAAGTGGAATCTGTCTGTGTGTGAATTGAACAGTTATTCTTTAACACAGGTTTATTGTCATAAAGGTAATGACTTTCAGAAAATGTACATATTACCCTTTACACCCTTTTTAGTTGACTAAATCTATTGTAATTTTCGTCGACTAAAACTCTTGTGATATTAGTCGACTAAAACTAGACTAAACTAAAAAGATTTCAGATTACTAAAATATGACTAAAACTAAGTAGTGTTTTAGTCAAAAGACTAAGACTAAAACTAAATCAGAATTTGTTGTCAAAATTAACACTGATCATTTGTGTGAGACGAGATTCGTGGATTCTTCAGCCCGGCTGCTTCTGTTGAAGAGGCGTGTAGCTGGTCCTGGAGTGGCAAGCCAACCCAAGTACTGGATCTAAAGAGGAGGAGATATGGTTGACATGTGAAACTAATCGAGGTAGGACAATCTCATGCAATTGCCCCACATCCAAACGTAAGGATTCTCAATGCATTGGTAGGACAATCGTGTTCAATTGCCCCACGCCACGCTACAGTCAATGGATGCTACAATCTAAGCTGAACTGAACTGAACTGATGTTGCCGCAGTAGTTAACTGAACTGAATGGTTGGATTCAATGCCTCATTGAAACACGAGTGATCCGTCACATTTTATTTATTTATTTATTTTTTTCCTTTAAATGTCTGCACTTGATTGTGAGGTATTGTCTCTCTGCATTGATTTGTGTATTGTTGAGATTGAATCAAGTAAAGAACATCCACATTTAATCTTAATATCTGTTTCCTAAACTTACTAAGTGACTTGTTACAGTCTAATTTGGGACGTAACAATCATTGTAGCTTTTGAACATTTTCCTGTTCACTTTTACTTATCAGAAGAGTTCAAGTTAGTGCAGTGAGAGCAATGCTGTATGCATTCTGAGCATCCCCTGTGTTTTGAAGTTGGGCTTTGAGTTCCATTAAGTGAACTGGTTGGTACTGGAGTCGGAATTGAGTTATGTACTAAACAGGCTTCAAAAGAATCACCTGTTGGTCTTGTAGTGGTACCCTAAAATAGGAGCTATAAAATAGTCATCAAACACAAAATAGTGTTAAATTAAAGAATGGTGCCTGAATAATAACATAGTAAATAAAATTAACATTCAAATAATAGGGAACAAAATAGTTATACTTACCCAACAGGTGGATTCCTGGTTAGACCTGAAAGAAAGAAAAAAAAAAAACAAGTGTAAGTCACAAGAGAGTGATTATTGTTTTGTTCTGTTTATCTTTGGTCATTTTTTTTCTTTTCCTTGTTGCACTCAGAGCATATATTTAAAGAAAAAGAGCAAAGAAAAAATAAATATTTCACACTTGTCTTTCAAACATAACTGCTTAATCCGTTTGTCTTGTTTCATCATTGCTTTATTCTTCTCTTACTTACCATAACAAGACAGCTAATGCTAGGTGGCTATATTTGTGCTCAGTATCATAACTGGTGGCAGAGCCGGCCCTAGGCATAGGCTGTATAGGCGAATGCTAAGGGCGCCGTCATCCACGGGGGCGCACCGCAAACGAGAGAAAAATAAATAAATAAATAAATAAAATGAAAATTAAATTTTTTTTTTGTTGTTGTTGTTTTTTTTTTACCAGTGCTATTACTACTAATATTTTGAAATATTATATAAACCCACAGCAACGTAACTTCATACCAAAGCCTATTGATTAATGGAGAGGCCTTTTTTCTGCGTGCCTGGCTCCTTGCCCTGCACCTGCAGGGAGGAGGGTGAGCTACCTGAGCCTGACCGGACCGTGACCCCGAGACCGAGACAGAGATTATTGATACTGTAGCAAAATCATAATGTCCCAAAGACTGAGACCCTCCGCTGCCCAGGGAAGGAAAAGAAGGAAAGAAGAGGAAGAAAAATGTGAAGAAGATAGAGGTACAGTAACGTCAATGTGATGAAGTTTAATGAAATTAAATTAATAGTTTTATGCGTCGTAGTTACCGTTGTTGGAGCAGAGTGTTAGCTTGCTAGCTTACTTCAGACGATAGCAGCATTGTTTAATAATCAGTGGTGTAGCTTAGAATGTTGTTACTCTTTGTCCTGAAACACAGGAATACCCACTTATTTTTCTGACCTAACAAATACAAAGTCATGAAAAGAGGCAAAATAATGAAGAGGGGTCAATGCATGTTTGTTTGATGAAACCTGATTAATTACTGCATCCAATCGTGTAGGGCAGGAAGTACTTGAGCAAGACTACAGATGTGCACAGTCTATGCATGGCAACTGCACGCTCCCTCAAAACTTGCGACATCTGTGGCATTGTGCTGTGTGATAAAACTGCACATTTCAGAGTGGCTTTTTATTGTGGCCATTCTAAGGCACACCTGTGCAATAATCATGCCGTCTAATCAGCATCTTGATATGCCACACCTGTGCGGTGGGATGGATTATCTCGGGAAAGGAGAAGTGCTCACTGACACAGATTTAGACAGATTTGTGAACAATATTTGAGGGAAATGGTCTTTTGTGTATATAGAAAATGTTTTAGCTCTTTGAGTTCAGTTCATGAAAAATGGGAGCAAAAACAAAAGTGTGGCGTTTATATTTTTGGTTAGTGTGTGTGTGTGTGTGTGTGTGTGTGTGTGTGTGTGTGTGTGTGTGTGTGTATATATGTATGTATGTATGTGTATATATTTATGTATGTATGTGTGTATGTA
>JBBNBP010000219.1:0-22998 GCA_039737535.1 Lagodon rhomboides | reverse complement strand
CAAACAAAGGCTGCTGTTTTATGTCAATTTACATTGTTTCCATAAAATCATAAAAACTCAACTTACATAAAAATAAACAAAACAATTTAAGTTTGGTCCTGTGACTATTGGACTGCTATTTTGATATTTACAAACAGTTTAACACTTCATTATACAAGATCAATTCAATGATTGTGTTACAGCAGTAAGTTGCAGTGTGGAGTTGGATATAATAAAGATGCAAAAATCCACATTAAATAGAATCTGAAAACAAGTAACTTTCTAGGACTTAAGCGTTCTGTTCGCTGCTAGTCCGGCAGATTAAATCCAAATTCCAGAACAATCGTTCACTTTGCGATACAAGCACCAAATTTGGCATGAATAATGCTGAGACCGTACATTGAGAAAAGCCTGTTAGCCACCTGAAAATCCAACATGGCGGCCATTTTTCAAGATGGCCACCACATAAAATGTACCAAAACCATTTTTTATTGTAGAATGGTAATGGCTGGGCATATTTAAATGATCCAGGCATCAAATTGTATGTATTTTGAGTAGATAAATCCAATGATGCAAATAAAAAAACTATTTAAAGGCTAGTTTTCAAGATGGTGGCCATTTTTTGGACTCAAATTTGCAGTTTCCTGTCAGATTTTATCACACATGAAGTTTCAATTATGCAAAAATTGTTTGATCCACATCAAAATGTTTTCATCAATCTCAAAATGTTGAAAAATGTCTTCATAAAGGCCTTGACACAACTATCTGACTTCAGACGATTGTCAGAAAAGGCAGTCGGACAGATCAGTCGGCTCCTGTCTCCCCGAGGCGGTCAAAAAAGTGTCTCGAACACACCTGAACAACCACCAACTTGACCATACGTTCTGTGTTTACATGAATCATAATAAGTCTCCATACAGACAGCTCTTATCCATCTTATTCCTAGCTAGCTCCTGCTAGCGGAAAATATGGCTCTGACTAGCCAATTTTTTGGCTGTGATCTATTTGATGTTCGTTCGCCAGCGGCTAGCCATTACATTGCACGTAATTGATTAGTTAGCATGGTTGCTAGTGAAGTTATTCCATTACAATCCATGGCGTTATTTCTACTCGTATGCATTCCAGAACACCACAATACACCTCAGACAACAACTCAGAAATGGCCAGTGTCACTGCCGATTAAGGTTATTGTGCCCAATAATCTTGTTGGTGTGCCCACGCCATAAGAGAGTGATGTCAAAGCACAACCAGGGCACACTGATGGCATCATTGCTGTGAGACTCAGCATGGGGTTCAGTGTCAGCTAAGTAGAGTACTTACTGTAGTTGTAGTCTACTAACTGTAGTTATAGCAAGTATAGCTTAGTGTCCCACATGCTAATGCGTACAACCTATCAAGCTGCGTGTATCTGGGGCCAGGCAACTGCATGTCAAATGTATATGGAGAGTCCTGCCAACTAGGGTTGGAGGAAAGAAGGTGATATTTGGCAAGTAGTGCTGACGACACTCCCATCAATGCTGAGAGCTGTCAACAGTTGACTAAATGTGGGTGCAAGACTGACTGTCTTGGAAGATGCAAATGCTACCGCTTTAGTCTTGAGTGTACTCAGTTGTGTGCCTGCAAATGTAATGATTAAGTTAATTTGTAATCAGGGGTGGATTACCAAATGGGCAAACTGGACCCAGGCCAAATATTTTTCTTTTGCATGCTGTATATAGTTGAGGTGTGGAATGGATGCTTCCTTAATCCATCCCTGTTTGTAACACATTCTGATATGGCTAGCTACAGTGCCCCTACCTACCATTTGTCAAAGTGCCCATGAAGACCGGGGTTCAATTCAAACCAGTGATCATTCTCCAATCCAGCCCTGTCTCGCTTTCCCGCCCATTTTCTGTCAAACCTCACTATTTTATTGAAATAAAAAAATCGATTAAAAAAAACCACATGCACTTACTTAACCTGGGAGGTGTGCCCTGGTGAAGTTCAGTTCAAACCAGTGATCATTTCCCATTCATTTTCAATATTCTATTGATATAAAATGTATCAAAAAAAAAAAACAATGTAAAGAAAACATGCACTTACTTGCCAAACTAATGAAAATTAGAACAAAAAGGCGTTATTTTTTCCATTCATTGCCATCTATCTTCAGATCCTTTCACCTATATTTTGATACCAAGATCATCAAAATATGATTATCCAATCTCAATCCAGGTCAAATACCAAGTCTAATGGCTTTCAATGGCGGCCATATTGGAAATTGGCAGCCATATTGGATTTTTTGTGTGGCTAACAGGCTTTTTCTAAAAGTGGGTCCCAAAGAATATTTGTGCCAAGTTTGATGCTTGTATCACAAAGTTAACAACTATCTCACTAATCTACCGGACGATATGTAATGTAATGTGGCTGTTCTAACTCAGTAGACATGACAGGACAGATGATCAGAGGGGTGGAGTTTTTGCCACCCTGATTAGAGGAGGGGCAGAAGAATGGGAGGAGTCTCTCAGTGAAGCAGCAGCCAGTAAAGGCGTGGATAAGTTTGGCAGCATCCACATCATAAAACAAGACCAGACCCTCCTCATAATCCACAAACACTCCCACCTTCTCAGGATTTGACTTTGAATCGAGACGGCGTGCAGCAGCATAGTACTCATTTTCTCTCCTCAAACCAAGAGTCCAGTAACCATTCTGAGGATCAAGAGTGAGTGGCCCCTTCCTATTGATTGACTCTCTGGCAACTCCTAAAACCCACTGAGTCTTCCCTTTAACCTGAACCTCAAAGTAAAATCTTCCGGTCAAAATGACCTGCTCCCCAGTGACGCACAGACCAGTAGAAAACCTCTTTGGGTTATCTGGGAGCTTCTTCTGTGCATCACCATGATGTACCTGTTTTCCATCTGTAGACAGGTTGAGTGCTGGATGTGCTGCATCAGGATCAAGAGTCACATCCACTGCAAACTGCTGGGCAGTTCTGAGATCAGTCTTTGGTAGCAGTTTCTTCAGATCAATTATGAGCATATCCACCAAGGGAGCAGAAGCTGCCCTCCAAACACCCTCATAAGATGGAGAACGGACTCTGATCTCTGTCCAGTCCTTGGTGGGTGGAGCAGCATTCAGGAACGGGAGGTATTGGAGGAGGTGGAGGTGGTCTTCAGAGTGTGAGAGCTGCTCCAGCTCAGCACTTTCTTCTCCAGCTCAGAGATTTCTTGTTCCAGCTCTTTGATGAAGCCTTCAGCTTCTTTCTTAATCAGTGT
This sequence comes from Lagodon rhomboides, assembly GCA_039737535.1. Lineage (NCBI taxonomy): Eukaryota > Metazoa > Chordata > Actinopteri > Spariformes > Sparidae > Lagodon > Lagodon rhomboides. The sequence continues at coordinate 19,768 of JBBNBP010000219.1, read as the reverse complement.
GTGCTTCGATTTAATCATCGCAATGGCTTCGGCCTGCTTTCTCTCAATCGCATCTCTCAGCCTAGTCAAGACCTGAACACCTTCAGCTATTTCCCTGTTTGCATTTTCCTTGCTGACCTTGACAGAATGTTTGAACTCTTCAATCTTCAGTTGTCTCTGATGGATCATCCACTGAAGTTCAGCCTCTGTCTCCTCTAGCTCAGCCCTTCTTTCTTCACATTCTTCATTCAGAGGAACAACTTCATGTTGTTTGTGGTCTGAAATAGTGCAGAGCATGCAGACACATGTCTGGTCATCTTTGCAGAACAGCTCTAGCAGTTTATCATGCTTCATACACATCCTGCCTTCCAGGTTCTCCACAGGGTCGATCAGCTGATGTCTTTTCAGGCCTGACACTGTCAGATGAGGCTGTAGGTGAGTCTCACAGTAGGACACCAGACACACCAGGCAGGACTTCAGGGCCTTCAGTTTGGTTCCAGTGCAGACGTCACAGGGAACTTCTCCTGGTTCGGCAGCTTGTTGCTCTGAGGTGCTGCTGGCTCTCTGATGAGCTGACTCTTTAAAGTGAGAAACCATCTCAGAGATTAAAGTATTGACCTGCAGTTTAGGTCTTCTTTTGAAAAGTTTTTTACAGTTGGGACAATCACAATGGGTTTTACTATTCCAGTGTTGAGTGATGCAGTTTTTGCAGAAGTTGTGTCCACATGGTGTGCTGACAGGATTGGTGAACACATCCAGACAGATGGAGCACAGGAACTGATCCTCAGAGAGCAGGCTGCTGGCAGCTGACATGTTCACTGAAAACAAGGTGAAAATGTGAAGAAGCAGAATCTCAATGAAATAATTATTTAAAAGTATCAAACTACAGAGTGCCACAGTAACTCACGCTGCCTGTCCGCCCCCTCTCTCATCCCGTCTCTTGTAAACTCTTAAACTGTCCAATCCAATAAAACCATAAAAAAGGCCAAGAGAATACTTCCAACAATTACTATGAATACTAAATTTAGCAGACAAATAAGTGAAAGTTTAATTTGATAAGTTTATTTTCATTAAATGACAAAAGAAGCACACATTGACTGAGGACAGCTCATTAAATGTTACTGTGAGGTCGGCAGCTGACATTTCCACTGAAGACAAAAGTGAAAGTGTGAAGAAGCGACAGAATCTTTCATGATTAAACATCAAAGAATCATTACCAGAATGTCAGGAGACAGTTTTGTATAATATGCTTACATTTTAGAGTAGTGAGAGTTTCATTTGACAAGTTATAGAGATGTAAAAAAAGAAGAAAAAAAAGACACACCCTTACTGAAAACAGCTCCAGTGTGTGTGTGTGTGTGTTGATGCTGGTATTATAGACACATTAGATATAATCTGCTGTACTCACCGGTGTTTGGCGGGGACTGTTATAAAAGATGAGATGAGCTGAGTTTGATTCTCGCTGTTCAGAGAGAAACAACAAGGTGAGTCTCAGCTGCAACACTCTTCTTACTCAAATGATTTCTCAGTCCCTGGTAAGGAATCTGACATTGAAGTTCACCTGTTTTTCAGCTTTTGTTCCACCTCTAGTTTTAGCTCTTGATTCTGATGAGGCTGCAGAGTGTTAATAAAATCCTGATATGCAGAAACCTCTGGAACTAGTCATGTAGCCGAGTCTGATTTTCTCTCATGTCTCTCAGTGTGCTGTACTCACCAGGGTATGACAGAGACTGCTGTTGAGTTGAAAAAGACCAGATGAACTGAATTTATGTCTCAATGATGTGTCTGAACTGCAGCTCTCTCTCTTACTCTGACAAAGTTTAAGTTTCATTTATCTGTCTTGTTGCTGTTGCTCCACCTCTCAAGATATGTTTAATAGGGAGCAAAGTATCTGTAGTTAAACAATAACTAGGACTGTAATTGCTCGATCCTTTTTAAAGTCCTCTTTGTTTTAAAATGGGAGTCTATAACAAAAAAGAGAAAAGACACAAACGTCTTTGACATCAAAGAACAAACTGTATTTTTTAGTAAATATATCTTTCCCACTGCAGACTATTATGTGGATGGCTGATTTATCGTACTTGTTTGTTTTTGTAAATATGGACCATAAAAGCATCATGAATACTGAAACAGTAAAAGTCTCAAGGTTGGTTTGTTTTTCAAGGAACAGTTCACCCCAAAATGAAGTCTCAGTCATCATCGCCTCCCTCCATGCAGATGAAAGTCAGGTGGAGTTTCATAGTCCACCAAACATTTCTGGAGCTTCACAGTCAGACAGCGTTCTCCTAAACAACTGAAATATCTGGAGACTTGTTTTAAAACATTAAGTCATATCCTTGCTGTACACAGCTTGGGTGGTTCCCCGTTTCCCCCTTCTGAGGTGCTGGACGGTTTTCCAGAAGCGTCCTGGCGCTGCCTGAAAGTCCTTCTCCATGGCCTCACCAAACTCCTCCCACACTCGCTGTCTCCACAACCCCGAGGGTTCACATCAGGTTCACAGTTATAAAGTTTCACAATCCGAAATCACACACACAACAAATTATCACAATGACGTGAGTCATAATAATCTCACTGTTCTACTGACCTCTGTGGCCTAAGAGCTGTTAGAAGAGGTCTGAAGCAGGTTTACCTGAGAGAGGGTGACCTCTAGTGGACGATTTCTACAGCCACAGCACCACCTGTCAAAATTCCCGTTATTTCAATGTTATCAGCTTTTTTTCTTTGTATAAGTGTCAACATGTATTTGCGTCAACACCTCTTTGCATCAACACCTCAAGACACCTCAAGTGTCAACACCTCTCCGGGAACCATCACCTTATCGTGGTGGAGAGGTTTGCGCGTCCCAATGAACCTGGGAGCTAGGTTGTCAGGAGCCATTTGCTCCCGGTAGGGTCTCCCAAGGTAAATTGGTCTCAGGTGAGGGGCCAGACTAAGTATGGTTCACAAAGACCCCATGAAAAACAGAGGTGTGAGGGAAGAGACCCTGCCCGGATGAAGCCCAGAGCCCACATCCGGAGCCAGACCCGGACGGAGGGGCCGTGAGCAAGTGCATGGTGGCCGGGTCTGCCACGGGGCCCGGCTGGGCACAGTCCGAACGAGTAACGTGGCACTTCTTCCTCCCCCATCATGTGGACCCACCATCCGCAGGAGAAACCGCTGGGGTCGGGTGCGCTGCCACATGGGTGGCAGTGGTGGTGACGGGCCTCGGCGACCCAGATCTGGGTGGCAGAGGCTGACGCTGGGGACGTGGAATGTCACCTCTCTTGGGGGGAAGTAGCCGGAGCTGGTGCAACAGGTGGACCGTTACCAGTTGGATCTGGTGGGGCTTACCTCCATGCACAGCATTGGCACTGGATCCAAACTCCTGGATAGGGGCTGGACACTATTCTTCTCCAGAGTTGACAAAGGTGTGAGGCGCCAGGCGGGTGTGAGGATACTCACAAGTGCTCGGCTGAGCACCGCCGTGTTGGAGTTTATCCCTGTGGATGAGAGGGTCACCTCCCTATGCCTAAGGGCTGGGGGAAAACTCTGACTGTTGTTTAGGCATATGCACCAAATGGCAGTTCAGAGTATGCAACCTTCTTAGAGGTCCTGGCTGGGGCCCTGCATGGGGCTCCAGGGGGACTCCGTGGTCCTACTGGGAGACTTCAACGCGCACGTTGGCAATGAAGGAGATACCTGGAGAGGCGTGATTGGGAGGAACGGCCTCCCCGATCTGAACCCAAGTGGTGTTTTATTATTAGACTTCTGTGATAGTCACAGTGTGTCTATAATGGACACCATGTTTGAATACAAGGATGCCCATAAGTGTACGTGGTACCAGAGCAGCCTAGGTCAAAGGTCAGTGATTGATTTTGTGATCGTATCATCCGATCTGAGGCCGTGTGTTTTGGACACTCGGGTGAAGAGAGGGGCAGAGCTGTCAACTGATCACCACCTGGTGGTGAGTTGGGTTTGGTGGCAGGGGAAACCCCTAGACAGACCTGATAATAAAGCACAAACGAGTAGTGCAGGTAAATTGGGAACGTCTGGGGGAGGCCCCTGTCCAAGAAGCTTTCAACTTTCAACTCCTGCTAGAGAATCTCCGAAGGAGCTTCTGTAGCATTCCTGTGGAGGCTGGGGATATCAAACCTGAATGGATGATGTTCAAAGCTTCTGTTGTTGAAGCTGCAGCTGTGTCCTGTGGTCATTGGGTCTTAGGTGCCAGAAGGGGCAGCAACCCTCGGACACCGTGGTGGACACCGGTGGTCAGGGAAGCCGTCTGACCGAAGAAGGAGTCCTTTAGGGACATGTTGTCCCGAGGGACTCCTGACGCAGTTTTGGGGTACCGAAGGGCAGCAGCCGCAGCCGTGGCAGAGGCAAAGCAGCGGGTGTGGGAGGAGTTTGGCGAGGCCATGGAGAAGGACTTTCGGGCGGCGCCGAGGCGCTTCTGGAAAACCGTCCGGCACCTCAGAGGGGGGAAACGGGGAACCATCCAAGCTGTGTACAGCGGGGATAGGACCTTGTTGACTTCAACTGAGGAGGTCATAGGGCGGTGGAAGGAGTACTTTGGTGACCTCCTGAATCCCACTCAGCCACCCTCTGTAGCGAAGACAGAGCTGGAGGATGATGGGGTATCATCGTCCATTTCCCTGGGTGAAGTCATTGCGGTAATCAAACAACTCCACAGTGGCAAAGCCCCAGGGATCGATGAGATACCACCAGAAATGCTGAAGGCTTTGGGTGTTGAAGGGCTGTCTTGGTTGACACACCTCTTCAGCATTGCGTGTGGGTCGTGAACGGTGCCGAAGGAGTGGCAACAAAGGTGTGGTGGTCCCTATCTTTAAGAAGGGGAGCCAGAGGGTGTGTGCCAATTACAGAGGTATCACACTACTCAGCCTGCCTGGGAAAGTCTACTCCAAGGTGCTGGAAAGGAAGGTCCGGCCGATTGTCAAACCTCAGATTGAAGAGGAACAATGCGGATTCCGTCCTGGTCATGGAACAATGGACCAGCTCTTTACTTTTGCAGGGATCATGGAGGGGGCCTGGGAGTACAATCTCCTAGTCCACATGTGTTTTGTGGATCTGGAGAAGGCGTATGACCGGGTCCCCAGGGCTGTTCTGTGGGAGGTGCTGCGGGAGTATGGGGTGAGGGTGTCCCTTCTCAGGGCCATCCAATCCCTATATTCTCAAAGCGAGAGCTGTGTGCGTGTACTCGGATGTAAGTCGGACTGGTTCAAAGTGGGCGTTGGCCTCCACCAGGGCTGTGCCTTGTCCCCAATCCTGTTTGTGATATACATGGACAGGATTTTGAGGCACAGTCGTGGTGTGGAGGGGTTACAGGTCAGTGACCTGGAGATCGCATCACTGCTTTTTGCAGATGATGCGGTCTTGATGGCATCATTGGCTTTAGATCTACAACACTCACTGGATCGGTTCGCAGCTGAGTGTGAAGCGGCAGGGATAAGGATAAGCACCTCTAAATTTGAGGCCATGGTTCTCAGTAGGAAACCAGTGGCTTACCTAATCCAGGTGGAGAATGAGTCCTTGCCCCAAGTGAAGGAGTTTAAGTCCCTCAGGGTTTTGTTCACGAGTGAGGGGATGATGGGGCGGGAGATCGACCGGAGAGCCGGAGCAGCGGGTGTGGTGTTGTATGCGCTTCACAGCATGGTTGTGACGAAAAGGGAAAGCAAAACTCTCGATCTACCGGTCAATCTTCGTCCCTACCCTCACCTATGGTCATGAGCGATGGGTCATGACTGAAAGAATGAGATCGCGGATACAAGCGGCTGAAATGGGTTTCCTCCGCAGGGTGGCTGGGTGGCTGGGTTCTCCCTTAGAGATAGGGTGAGAAGCTCAGCCATCCGGGAGGGACTCGGAGTAGAGCTGTTGCTCCTTTGCGTGGAGAGGAGCAAGTTGAGGTGGTTTGAGCATCTGATGAGGATGCCACCAGGATGCCTTCCTAGGGAGGTGTTCCTGGCACGTCCAACTGGGAGGAGACCTAGTGGTAGACCCAGGACCAGGTGGAGGGATTATATCTCCTCTCTGGCCTGGGAGTGCCTGGGGATTCCCCAGTCAGAGTTAGCCGACGTGGCCGGGGAAAAGGAAGTCTGGGGCTCACTGCTGAAGCTGCTGCCCCCGCGGCCCGACCCCGGATAAAGCGGATGACAATGGATGGATGGATGGATGGATGGATGTGTTTACATTGTAATATGTAGTGTAAGTTGTGATTTAGCTCAACAGAACAGCAGCACTGTTACTTATTGTTGTAATTAAACTTACAAGTTAATCACAGAGCTGAACAGTAAACTAGTTGTCAAGTGTTACAATAATAGTTTGAATCCAACTTTTTGAATGTGAATGTTTTATGGTTTCTTTCCTCCTTGATGATAGACAACTGAAAAAACTTTTTCATTTAAAAATATAAATATACATATGGAAGACACACATTTTCAGTCAACGGGTCACGTGTGAAGGAATTTACTGAAGAAAATACAGATTTTTAATTTCTATATAAAATATATAATAACATAAATTAAACATGTGAGGAGCGCCAGATTATTAAATTAAATATTAAACTAAGTGTGATGATATAATGTGACTTTGATTTTGACTTAATTGATCAAACGAATTGGAAGCTATTGACAAAAAAATGCAGATTTTTTTCATTTATATTTTATTAATCAAACATTAATATAAAATATGACAAAAGCTTAAATTCAGTACAAAGAGGTGTGTCCTTGTCATCCAGAGTATAAATACAATTCCACACTGGTCTGATATCACTGGGTCACATGACAATTATTTGCCATTCAAATATTTCTGTAAAATTAGTTCATCGAACATCAGCAACAAAATGTGTTATAGGAAACTAATTGTGTATGATTTTTAACAATACTTTTAATGTTTGTGATTAATCTATCTATTTTATTCATTATTATATAATCTCATCAGTGTTTGTTGCCCTTTATTGTGTTGTATAGATGTTGTATCTGTGTTGGATTAAAAGAAAACACTAGATATAATCTTACAAAATCTGTCTATTTCAGCATAAACACAGCATAAAAACAAGTTTCCCTCATTAATGACAGAGACAACAATCCCACTTTTTCCACACTTCAATCATTTCTTTACAAACATATTAGTAATAAGAAAACCAGTATATAACAGATATCAAGAGGCAAAGCATGCGTGTATTCTCCACATATGTTGTGACAGATTTTCATGGTTGTTGTTCTGTTGTTCTGTCGACTGAAGGTCATTTTACAAACTCTCTAAAATATTCAAATGAGAAGTTAGAGATCACAACTGAGACACAAATGTCTCCTGCAAAAGGTTGCCACTGAGAACTTTTCTTAAAGTTAGTCCTGTGACTATTGGACTGCTATTTTGATATTTACAGACAGTTTAACACTTAATTAAACTTCATTATACAAGATCAATTAAATGATTGTGTTCAGGCACGGACTGGCCCATCTGGACACTCTGTTGATTTGCAGATGGCCTGGCTCCTTATTGGCCTGCCTGGCTGCCAGGCGGGCCTGAATAAGGAGCCAGGCCAGGCCATGCTGGCAATAAATGAAATTCAGCCAATGGCCTGCTGTTGCCAGGCAGACAACACTTCTAACAGCACAGTACACACGTTAGTTGCTTTATGGCCCGCCATCACACTGCGATGATAAGAAAGTGGATGGAAATGGATCCCGGGCCCGGCAGAAAAAGGAAAGGTGGCCATGAAAGGGAGAGAGAAAGTAAAAGGAAGGCCCTAGAGAAGGAGGGGGCAAAATGTCATAAAATTACAGAGTTGTTTAGACCCCCACCCCCACCCCTCGCCAGCAATGTGGATGATGCAGCAGCGACAAGTAAGTTTATAAACGCCAGTAAGTTTATAAACGCCACACCAATGCTTGTCAGACGCCCCCAGAAGCGAGTTGAGCAGGCCAACATATAAAATCATTATTGATTGGCTTTAAGACCACTTTGTTCCCCTTTGTCATGTGTACCCTCAGAGTTGATATAATAATATTACTTAATATAATACCATGATGAGCACACAGTTGATGGCCTTTGTTTTCTTCTAACTGCAAGTGCAACAATAACATCCTTCATGGCTATCTGTAATCTGTCTAAACTGAGTGTCTTTTTTCCAATATTTAATGTTACTGAAATAAGTTGAAGTTGCTGTTGATCTACATATTTCAGTTTTACATTGAATATTGGTATTCTTTGCATATATGGTATTCTTAGCTATTGTATGGTTTGCTGACAAATTCTGCATATTATATAAATAATATAGGACAAAAGGAAAATGTGTGAGGGTAGAGAAGAGATTAGAGAAGAAAAGACTTTAGAGAAGAAAAAAGTACCGTTATGGAGGACTGTGTGGAGCTGACATCATGGTTGTGTAGAATAGAGTGTTGTTGTCTGGCTGTCAGTTTAATAGTGTTGTAATTGCTATCGCATAACTGTAAAAACTGCGTAAAATTGTCTTTTTTGGGGTGGAAAAACACAAATTTTTTGCCACGTGCATTGCTGCAACACTTCCGGTGGCCTGGATTCTTGGGAGTATCCAGACCTGAAAAAAGGGTCCAGTCCGTCCCTGATTGTGTTACAGCAGTAAGTTGCAGTGTGGAGATGGATATAATAAAGATGCAAAAATCAACATTAACTAGAATCTAAACAAAACATAAGCGCTCTGTACGCTATCAATACATATGGAGATTAGTTACAGAAAGAAATGTGGCTGTTCTACTCAGTAGGGTTGACAGGACAGATGATCAGAGGGGCGGAGTTTTTGCCACCCTGATTAAAACCGGGGCAAAAGAATGGGAGGAGCCTCTCAGTGAAGCAGCAGCCAGTAAAGGCGTGGATAAGTTTGGCAGCATCCACGTCATAAAACAAGACCAGACCCTCCTCATAATCCACAAACACCCCCACCTTCTCAGGATTTGACTTTGAATCGAGATGGCATGCAGGAGGAGCATGGTACTCATTTTCTTTCCTCAAACCAATAGTCCAGTAACCATTCTGAGGATCAATATTGAGCAGCCCCTTCCTATTGATTGACTCTTTGGCAACTCCTATAACCCAGTCAGTCTTCCCTTTAACCTGAACCTCGAAGTAAAATCTTCCTGTAGAAATCGCCTGCTTCCCTACGACGAACAGAGCAGTAGAAAACCTCTTTTGGTTATTTGGGAGCTTCTTCTTGGCAACAACATGATGTACCTGTTTACCATCTTCAGACAGGTTGAGTGCTGGATGTGCTGCATCAGGATCAAGAGTTACATCCACTGCAAACTGCTGGGCAGTTCTGAGCTTAGTCTTTGGTAGCAGTTTCTTCAAATCAGTTATGAGCATATCCACCAATGGAGCAGAGGCTGCCTTCCAAACACCCTCATAAGATGGAGAACGGACTCTGACTTTTGTCCAGTCCTTGGTGGATGGAGCAGCATTCAGGGACGGGAGGTTTTGGAGGACATGGAGGTGGTCTTCAGAGAGTGAGAGCTGCTCCAGCTCAGCACTTTTCTTCTTCAGCTCAGAGATTTCTTGTTCCAGCTCCTTGATGAAGCCTTTAGCTTGTTTCTGTATCACTGTTTGCTTTGATTTAATCACCTTAATGGTGTCAGCCTGCTTTCTCTTAATAGCATCTCTCAGCCTAGTCAAGACCTGAACACCTTCGTCTATTTCCCTTTCTGCATTTTCCCTGCTGACCTTGACAGTAACATTTACATGAGCTGTCCTCAGTCAATGTGTGCTTCTTTTGTCATTTTATGAAAACAAGTTTTTTGACAAGTTTTGATCTCTTCAATCTTCAGTTGTCTCTGCTGGATCATCTGCTGAAGTTCAGCCTCTGTCTCACCCAGTTCTGCCTTTCTCCCGTCACATTCTTCTTTCAGAGGAACAACTTCATGTTGTCTGTGGTCTGGAATGCCATCTATGCAGACACACGTCTGGTCATCTTTGCAGAACAGCTGTAGCAGTTTATTATGCTTCTTACACATCCTTCCTTCCAGGTTCTCCACAGGGTCGATCAGCTGATGTCTTTTAAGGCCTGACTTTGTCAGATGAGGCTCCAGGTGAGTCTCACAGTAGGACACCAGACACACCAGGCAGGACTTCAGGGCCTTCAGTTTGGTTCCAGTGCAGACGTCACAGGGAACTTCTCCTGGTTTGGCAGCTTGTTGCTCTGAGCTGCTGCTGGCTCTCTGTCGAGCTGACTCTTTAAAGTGAGAAACCATCTTAGAGATTAAACCATTGACCTGCAGCTCAGGTCTTATGTTGAAAAGCTTTTTACAGTTGGGACACTCACAATGAGCTTTACTATCCCAGTGTTGAGTGATGCAGTTTTTGCAGAAGTTGTGTCCACATGATGTGCTGACAGGATCGGTGAACACATCCAGACAGATGGAGCACAGGAACTGATCCTCAGAGAGCGGGCTGCTGGCAGCTGACATGTTCACTGTAAACAAGGTGAAATTGTGAAGAAGCAGAATCTCAATTAAATAATTATTTAAAAGTCAAACTACAGAGTGCCACAGTAGCTCAGTTGGTGGAGACTCATCCCCCCTCTCTCTCATCCTGTCTCTGGTCAACTCTCAGGCTGTTTTATTAGATTAAGACATAGAAAAGGCCAAAAGAAAACTTTAAGAAATTACTATGATTACTAAATGTTTAGAGACAAATAAGTGAAATTTCTTTTTTTCATTAAATGACAAAAAAAGCACACATTGACTGAGGACAGCTCATGTAAATGTTACTGTGAGGCCAGCAGCTGACATTTCCACTGAAAACAAAAGTGAAAGTGTGAAGAAACAGAACGACAGAATCTTTTATTATCAAATATAAAAGAATCATTACCAGAATTTCAGGAGACAGTTCTGTATTATATGCTTACATTTTACATTCGTGAAAGTTTAATTTGACAAGATTTTCAAATGTAGAAAATTTAAAAAATTAAAAAACACACCCTGATTGAAAACAGGTGCATGTGCGTGTTAATTCTGGTCTTATAAACACATTAGATATAATCTGCTGTACTCACCAGAGTTTGGCAGAGACTGTTGTAAAAGATGAGATGAACTGAGTTTGATTCTCGCTGTTCAGAGAGAAACAACAAGGTGAGTCTCAGCTGCAACACTCTGCTTACTCGGATGATTTCTCAGTTCTTGTTGAGGAGTCTGACATTGGAGCTCACCTGATTTTCCTATGATGCTCCTCCTCTTGTTCCAGCTCTGTTCCTGACTGTTTGTTTTCTCCCTCAGGTTAACAATAGTGACGTATTTGTCACGCATGGTAAAAATATTAGGGAAGCAAAGTACCAATAACTAAAATGTTCTGCAATGAGAGTCTACAGTAGTCAACAGTAAATACATTTACAAAAAGACAACAGAAGAGGCCAGTTTAAGACATCCAGAGAATATTGCATCTTTGGATTTACACCATGGCCTAAGTGAATACTTGATTCTGATCGGCTGCAGGATGTTAGAGCTTGTGACGGGTCAACGCCATTGAGAGGCGCTGTTTCACACATGTGAGGAGAGTCAGGAACAATATGAAAACAGCTGTTTATACACAGCATAGAGACAACAATGACACAAGGAGTGTGTCTTTATTGTGATGGAAATTTGTATAGAAGGCTTTTCCTTCAAATCCTTTTTCAATGCCTTCTACACTGTTGTTTTGTGACAGTGTTTGTGGTCAGTCTATTTTTATTCATTATTATTCAATCATATCACTGTTTGTTGCCCCTTAATGTGTTGTATAGATGTTGTATCTGTGTTGCAATAAAAAGAAAACACTAGATATAGTCTTACAAAATCAGTTTATTTCAGTATAAAAACAATTTCATTGCTAATTTCCCTCATTAATGACAGAGACAAAACAATCTCACTGTCTCCACTCTTCAATTATTTTTCTTTACAAATATATTAGTCATGAGAAAACCTGTATAGATATCAAGAGGCAAAGCATGCGTGCATTCTCCACATATGTTGTGACAGATTTTCATAGCTGTTGTTCTGTTGTTCTGTCGACTGAAGAACATTTTACAAACTCTCTAAAATAGTCAAATGAGAAGTTAGAGATCACAACTGAGACACAATGTCTCCTACAAAAGGTTGCCATTGAGAAAATGTCCTCATCTCGGACTTTATGAAATATGAAAACATAAAACAATATTATTTTACAACTAATGGTAGAACAAAGGAAGGCAAACAAAGGTTGCCTGCTGTTTTACATCAATTTTCCTTATTGTCATGAAATCATAAAAACTCAACTTACATAAAAATATACAAATCAGCTTCAGATTAGTCCTGTGACTATTGGACTGCTATTTTGATATTTACAGAAAGTTTAACATTTAATTAAACTACATTATACAAGATCAATTAAATGATTGTGTTACAGCAGTAAGTTGCAGCACAGAGTTGGATAAAATAAAGATGCAAAAATTAACATTAAATAGAATCCAAACAAAACAGAAGTGCTCTGTACATTATCACTAAATATGGAGATTTGTTACATCCAAAAAGTAGTGAGTCTTTCTCTTGATAGATCTTCTACTCAGTAGGGTTGACGGGACAGATGATCATGGGGGCAGAGTTTTTAACCCACTGATTAAAACAGGGGCAGAAGAATGGGAGGAGTGTCTCAGTGAAGCAGCAGCCAGTAAAGGCGTAGATAAGATTTGCAGCATCCACATCATAGAAGGAGACCAGACCCTCCTCATAATCCACAAACACCCCCACCTTCTCAGTCTTTCCGTTTCGGGGTATACGGACTGGGCCAGCGTTTTCATTGCCAAAACCAACAGTCCAGTAACCATTCTGAGGATCAATACTGATTTCCCCCTTCCTATTGATTGACTGTCTGGCAACTCCTAAAGCCCACTCACTCTTCCCCTTAACCTGAACCTCAAAATAAATTCTTCCTAAATACTTAATTGGAACGCATTTTCCTAAAACGCACAAGCTAGTGGAAAATCTCTCTGGGTTATCTTTGAGATTCTTCTCTAGAAGACCGTAACGTATTTGTTTACCATCTTCAGACAGGATGAGTCGGGGATTTGCTGTATCAGGATCAAGAGTCACATCCACTGCAAACTGCTGGACCGCCTTGAGCTCAGCCTTTGGGAAAAGCTTCCTCATCTCATCTCTGAGTACCTCCTTTAACGGAACAAGAGCTGACCTCATATTTCCCTCGTAAGATGGAGAACGGACTCTGACCTTTGTCCAGTCCTTGGTGGATGGAGCAGCTTTCAGGGATGGGAGGTTTTGGAGGAGGCGCAGGTGGTCTTCAGAGAGTGAGAGCTGCTCCAGCTCAGCACTTTTCTTCTTCAGTTCAGAGAGTTCTTGTTCCAGCTCTTTGATGAAGCCTTCTGCTTTTTTCTCTATCAGCGCGTGCTTCGATTTAATCACATTAATGGCTTCGGCCTGCTTTCTCTCAATAGCATCTCTCAGCCTAGTCAAGACCTGAACACCTTCTGCTATTTCCCTGTCTGCATTTTCCCTGCTGACCTTGACAGAATGTTTGATCTCTTCAATCTTCAGTTGTCTCTGATGGATCATCTGCTGAAGTTCAGCCTCTGTCTCACCCAGTTCTGCCTTTCTTTCTTCACATTCTTCTTTCAGAGGAACAAATTCATGTTGTTTGTGGTCTGAACTAGTGCAGAGTTTGCAGACACATGTCTGGTCATCTTTGCAGAACAGCTCCAGCAGTTTATAGTGCTGCATACACATCCTGCATTCCAGGTTCTCCACAGGGTCGATCAGCTGATGTCTTTTAAGGCCTGACACTGTCAGATGAGGCTCCAGGTGAGTCTCACAGTAGGACACCAGACACACCAGGCAGGACTTCAGGGCCTTCAGTTTGGTTCCAGTGCAGAAGTCACAGGGAACTTCTCCTGGTTTGGCAGCTTGTTGCTCTGAGCTGCTGCTGGCTCTCTGATGAGCTGACTCTTTAAAGTGAAAAACCATCTTAGAGATTAAACCATTGACCTGCAGCTCAGGTCTTATGTTGAAAAGCTTTTTACAGTTGGGACAATCACGACGGGCTGTACTATTCCAGTGTTGAGTGATGCAGTTTTTGCAGAAGTTGTGTCCACATGGTGTGCTGACAGGATCGGTGAACACATCCCGACAGATGGAGCACAGGAACTGATCCTTGGGGAACAGGCTGCTGGCAGCTGACATATTCACTGAAAACAAAAGTGAAAGTGTGAAGAAGCAAAACGTTAATTGTTTTTTTTTTTTTTTTTAAAGTAGCAAAATATGATTACCAAAAGTTAGAAGACAAATTTGTATCAAATAGCTAAATTTTACAGAAGTGAAAGTTTGATTTGACAAGTTCTTTTCATTAAATGACAAAAGAAGCACACATTGACTGAGGACAGCTCATTAAATGTTACTGAGAGGCCGGACGCTGACATTTCCATTGAAAACAAAAGTGAAAGTGTGAAGAAACAGAACAACAGAATCTTTTATTATTAAACATCAAAGAATCATTACCAGAATGTCAGGATATTTTTTTGTATCATATGCTCACATTTTACATTAGTGAAAGTTTCATTTGACAAGTTATTCAAATGTATAAAATACATTTAAAAAAAAAAAAGACACACCCTGATTGAAAACAGGTGTGTGTGTTAATGCTGGTCTTATAAACACATTAGATATAATCTGCTGTACTCACCGGTGTTTGGCGGAGACTGTTATAAAAGATGAGATGAGCTGAGTTTGATTCTCGCTGTTCAGAGAGAAACGACAAGGTGTGTCTCAGCTGCAACACTCTTCTTACTCAAATGATTTCTCAGTTCTTGTTGAGGAGTCTGACATTGGAGCTCACCTGATTTTCCTATGATGCTCCTCCTCTTGTTTGAGCTCTGTTCCTGACTGTTTGTTTCCTCCCTCAGGTTAACAATAGTGACGTATTTGTTACGCATGGTAATAATATTAGGGAAGCAAAATACCAAACCTGTCTATGTGCACTGAGAGCGATTTGGAGACTATTTCCTTTTAAAATGCTCTGCAGCTCTCTCTCTTACTCTGACAAAGTTTAAGTTTCATTTATCTGTCTTGTTGCTGTTGCTCCACCTCTCAAGGTATGTTTAATAGGGAGCAAAGTATAAGTAGTTAAACAGTAACTAGTACTGTAATTGCTGTAATTCTTTTTAATGTCCTCTTTGTTTTAAAATGGGAGTCTATAACAGGAAACAGAAAAGACACAAACGTCTTTGACATCCAAGAACAAACTGTATTTTTTAGTAAATACATCTTTCCCACAGCAGACTATTATGTGGATGGTTGATTTTTCGTTCTTGTTTGTTTGTTTTTTTTGTAAATATGGACCATAAAAGCATCATGAATACTGAAATAGTAAAAGTCTCAAGGTTGGTTTGTTTTTCAAGGAACAGTTCACCCCAAAATGAAATCTCAGTCATCATCTCCTCCCCCCATGCTGATGAAAGTCAGGTGGAGTTTCATAGTCCACCAAACATTTCTGAAACTTCAAAGCAAAACAGCGTTCTCCTTAACTACTGAAGTATCTGGAGACTTGTTTTAAAATGTTAAGTCTGAGTCTCCACAAACCCGAGATCACATCAGGTTCACAGTTATAAAGTTTTACAATCCTAAATCACACACACAAGAAACTATCACAAGGATATGAGTCATAATTATCTCACTGTTTACTTACCTCTGTGGCCTAAGAGCTGTTAGAAGAGGTCTGAAGCAGGTTTACCTGAGAGAGGGTGACCTCTAGTGGACGATTTCTACAGCCACAGCACCACCTGTCAAATTTCCCGTTATTTAATGTTATCAGCTTTTTTTCTTTGAATAAGTGTCAACACCTCTTTGCGTCAACACCTCAAGACACCTTAAGTGTCAACACCTCTCCGGAAACCATCACCTTATCGTGGTGGAGAGGTTTGCGCGTCCCAGTGAACCTGGGAGCTAGGTTGTCAGGAGCCATGTGCTCCCGGTAGGGTCTCCCAAGGTAAATTGGTCTCAGGTGAGGGGCCAGGCTAAGTATGGTTCACAAAGACCCCATGAAAAACAGAGGTCTGAGGGAAGAGACCCTGCCCGGATAAAGCCCGGAGCCCACGTCCGGAGCCAGGCCCGGACGGAGGGCCCGTGAGCAAGCGCCTGGTGGCCGGGTCTGCCACGGGGCCCGGCTGGGCACAGTCCGAACGATTAAGGTGGCACTTCTTCCTCCCCAATCATGTGGATCCACCATCCGCAGGAGAAACCGCTGGGGTCGGGTGCGCTGCCACATGGGTGGCAGTGGTGGTGATGGGCCTCGGCGACCCAGATCTGGGTGGCAGAGGCTGACTCTGGGGACGTGGAGTGTCACCTCTCTTGGGGGGAAGGAGCCGGAGCTGGTGCAACAGGTGGACCGTTACCAGTTGGATCTGGTGGGGCTTACCTCCATGCACAGCATTGGCACTGGATCCAAACTCCTGGATAGGGGCTGGACACTATTCTCCAGAGTTGCCAAAGGTGTGAGGCGCCAGGCGGGTGTGAGGATACTCACAAGTGCTCGGCTGAGCACCGCCGTGTTGGAGTTTATCCCTGGTGGATGAGAGGGTCGCCTCCCTATGCCTAAGGGCTGGGGGAAAACTCTGACTGTTGTTTAGGCATATGCACCGAACGGCAGTTCGGAGTATGCAACCTTCTTAGAGGTCCTGGCTGGGGCCCTGCATGGGGCTCCAGGGGGACTCCGTGGTCCTACTAGGAGACTTCAACGCGCACGTTGGCAATGAAGGAGATACCTGGAGAGGCGTGATTGGGAGGAACGGCCTCCCCGATCTGAACCCAAGTGGTGTTTTATTATTAGACTTCTGTGCTAGTCACAGTTTGTCTATAATGAACACCATGTTCGAATACAAGGATGCCCATAAGTGTACATGGTACCAGAGCAGCCTAGGTCAAAGGTCAGTGATTGATTTTGTGATCGTATCATCCGATCTGAGGCCGTGTGTTTTGGACACTCGGGTGAAGAGAGGGGCAGAGCTGTCAACTGATCACCACCTGGTGGTGAGTTGGGTTTGGTGGCAGGGGAAACCCCTAGACAGACCTGATAATAAAGCCCAAACGAGTAGTGCAGGTAAATTGGGAACGTCTGGGGAGGCCCCTGTCCGAGAAGCTTTCAACTTTCAACTCCTGCTAGAGAATCTCCGAAGGAGCTTCTGTAGCATCCCTGTGGAGGCTGGAGATATCGAACCTTAATGGATGATGTTCAAAGCTTCTGTTGTTGAAGCTGCAGCTGTGTCCTGTGGTCATTGGGTCTTAGGTGCCTCAAGGGGCGGCAACCCTCAGACACCGTGGTGGACACCGGTGGTCAGGGAAGCCGTCCGACTGAAGAAGGAGTCCTTTAGGGACATGTTGTCCCGAGGGACTCCTGACGCAGTTTTGGGGTACCGAAGGGCAGCAGCCGCAGCCGTGGCAGAGGCAAAGCAGCGGGTGTGGGAGGAGTTTGGCAAGGCCATGGAGAAGGACTTTCGGGCGGCGCCGAGGCGATTCTGGAAAACCGTCCAGCACCTCAGAGGGGGGAAACGGGGAACCATCCAAGCTGTGTACAGCGGGGATAGGACCTTGTTGACTTCAACTGAGGAGGTCATAGGGCGGTGGAAGAGTACTTTGGTGACCTCCTGAATCCCACTCAGCCACCCTCTGTAGCGGAGACAGAGCTGGAGGATGATGGGGTATCATCGTCCATTTCCCTGGGTGAAGTCACTGCGGTAGTCAAACAACTCCACAGTGGCAAAGCCCCAGGGATCGATGAGATACCACCAGAAATGCTGAAGGCTCTGGGTGTTGAAGGGCTGTCTTGGTTGACACACCTCTTCAACATTGCGTGGGGGTGGTGGACTGTGCCGAAGGAGTGGCAAACAGGTGTGGTGGTCCCTATCTTTAAGAAGGGGGACCAGAGGGTGTGTGCCAATTACAGAGGTATCACACTACTCAGCCTGCCTGGGAAAGTCTACTCCAAGGTGCTGGAAAGGAAGGTCCGGCCGATTGTCTAACCTCAGATTGAAGAGGAACGATGCAGATTCCGTCCTGGTCGTGGAACAACGGACCAGCTCTTTACTCTTTCAGGGATCCTGGAGGGGGCCTGGGAGTACAATCTCCTAGTCCACATGTGTTTTATGGATCTGGAGAAGGCGTATGACCGGGTCCCAAGGGATGTTCTGTGGGAGGTGCTGCGGGAGTATGGGGTTAGGGGGTCCTTTCTCAGAGGCATCCAATCCCTATATTCTCAAAGCGAGAGCTGCGTGCGTATACTCGGAAGTAAGTCAGACTGGTTCAAAGTGGGTGTTGGCCTCCGCCAGGGCTGTGCCTTGTCCCCAATCCTGTTTGTGATATACATGGACAGGATTTTGAGGCACAGTCGTGGTGTGGAGGGGTTACAGGTCAGTGACCTGGAGATCGCATCACTGCTTTTTGCAGATGATGTGGTCTTGATGGCATCATTGGCTTTAGATCTACAACGCTCACTGGATCGGTTCGCAGCTGAGTGTGAAGCGGCAGGGATGAGGATCAGCACCTCTAAATCTGAGGCCATGGTTCTCAGTAGGAAACCGGTGGCTTGCCAACTTCGGGTGGGGAATGAGTCCTTGCCCCAAGTGAAGGAGTTTAAGTACCTCAGGGATTTGTTCACGAGTGAGGGGATGATGGGGCGGGAGATTGACCGGAGAGCCGGAGCAGTGGGTGTGGTGTTGTATGCGCTTCACCGCACGGTTGTGATGAAAAGGGAGCTGAGCCAGAAGGCAAAGCTCTCGATCTACCGGTCAATCTTCGTCCCTACCCTCACCTATGGTCATGAGCAATGGGTCATGACCAAAAGAATGAGATCGGGGATACAAGCGGCCGAAATGGGTTTTCTCCGCAGGGTGGCTGGGGTCTCCCTTAGAGATAGGGTGAGAAGCTCAGCCATCCGGGAGGGACTCGGAGTAGAGCCACTGCTCCTTTGCGTGGAAAGGAGCCAGTTGAGGTGGTTTGGGCATCTGATGAGGATGCCACCAGGGCGCCTTCCTAGGGAGGTGTTCCTGGCACGTCCAACTAGAAGGAGACCTAGTGGTAGACCCAGGACCAGGTGGAGGGATTATATCTCCTCTCTGGCCTGGGAGCGCCTGGGGATTCCCCAGTCAGAGTTAGCCGCCGTGGCCGGGGAAAAGGAAGTCTGGGGCTCCCTGCTGAAGCTGCTGCCCCCGCGGCCCGACCCCGGATAAAGCGGATGACAATGGATGGATGGATGGATGGATGTATTTGCGTTTTAATATTTAGTGTAAGTTGTGATTTAGCTCAACAGAAATGCAGCACTGTTAATTATTTTTGTAATTAAACTTACAAGCTGAACAGTAAACTAGTTGTCAAGTGTTACAATAATAGTTTGAATCCAACTTTTTGAATGTGAATGTTTTCTGGTTTCTTTCTTCCTTGATGACAGAAAACTGAAAAAACTTTTTCATTTTAAAATATAATATCATATGGAAGCTATTTTAAAAAATGTCTATTTTTTTTCCTAAATATAAAAACCATAAAATATATTTTCAGTCAACGGGTCACATGTAAAGGAATTTACTGAAGAAAATACAGATTTTTAATTTCTATATAAAATATATGATAACACAAATAAAAAATGTGAGGAGCACTAAATTATTTAATTAAATATTAAACTAAGTGTGATGATATAATGTGGCTTTGATTTCGTCTCAATTGATCAAACGAATTGGAAGCTATTGACAAAAAAATGCAGATTTTTTTCATTTATATTTTATTAATCAAACATTAATATAAAATATGACAAAAGCTTA
>JBBNBP010000217.1:0-38908 GCA_039737535.1 Lagodon rhomboides | reverse complement strand
ACTTAATTAAACTACATTACGCAAGATCAATTAAATGATTGTGTTACAGCAGTAAGTTGCAGCACAGAGTTGGATATAATAAAGATGCAAAAGTCCACATTCAATAAAATCTAAACAAAACATAAGCGCTCTGTACGCTATCACTAAATATGGAGTTTTGTTACATCCAAAAAGTAGTGAGTCTTGTTCTTGATGGTAACTTTACGTAGTACGGTTGACAGGACAGATGATCAGAGGGGCGGAGTTTTTGCCACGCTGATTAGAGGAGGGGCAGAAGAATGGGAGGAGTCTCTCAGTGAAGCAGCAGCCAGTGAAGGCGTGGATAAGGTTGGCAGCATCCACGTCATAAAACAAGACCAGACCCTCCTCATAATCCACAAACACCCCCACCTTCTCAGGCTTTGACTTTGAATCGAGACAGCATGTAGCAGCCCAGTACTCATTTTCATTCCTCAAACCAAGAGTCCAGTAACCATTCTGAGGATCAATATTGAGCAGCCCCTTCCTATTGATTGACTCTCTGGCAACTCCTATAACCCAGTGAATCTTCCCTTTAACCTGAACTTCAAAGTAAAATCTTCCTGTAGAAATGACCTGCTTCCCTACGACGCACAGAGTAGTAGAAAACCTCTCTGGGTTATCTGGGAGCTTCTTCTGTGCATCAACATGATGTACCTGTTTACCATCTGTAGACAGGATGAGTGTTGGATGTGCTGTATCAGGATCAAGAGTCACATCAACTGCAAACTGCTGGGCAGTTCTGAGCTCAGTCTTTGGTAGCAGTTTCTTCAATTCAATTTTGAGCATCTCCACCAATGGAGCAGAAGCTGCCCTCAAAATACCCTCATATGATGGAGAACGGACTCTGACTTTTGTCCAGTCCTTGGTGGGTGGAGTAGCATTCATGGACAGGAGGTTTTGTAGGAGGTGTGGGTGGTCTTCAGACTGTGAGAGCTGATCCAGCTCAGCACTTTTCTTCTTTAGCTCAGAGATTTCTTGCTCCAGCTCTTTGATGAAGCCTTCAGCTTGTTTCTCTATCAGTGTGTGCTTTGATTTAATCACATTAATGGCTTCAGCCAGCATTCTCAAAATAGTGTTTTTCAGCCTAGTCAAGACCTGAGCACCTTCTGCTATTTCCCTGTTTGCATTTTCCCCGCTGACCTTGACAGAATGTTTGATCTCTTCAATCTTCAGTTGTCTCTGCTGGATCATCTGCTGAAGTTCAGCCTCTGTCTTACCCAGTTTTGCCCTTCTTTTGTCACATTCTTCTTTCAGAAGAACAACTTCATGTTGTTTGTGGTCTGAAATAGTGCAGATCATGCAGACACATGTCTGGTCATCTTTGCAGAACAGCTCCAGCAGTTTATCGTGCTTCATACACATCCTGCCTTCCAGATTCTCCACAGGGTCGATCAGCTGATGTCTTTTCAGGACCGACACTGTCAGATGAGGCTGTAGGTGAGTCTCACAGTAGGACACCAGACACACCAGGCAGGACTTCAGGGCCTTCAGTTTGGTTCCAGTGCAGACGTCACAGGGAACTTCTCCTGGTTTGGCAGCTTGTTGCTCTGAGCTGCTGCTGGCTCTCTGTTGAGCTGACTCTTTAAAGTGAAAAACCATCTCAGAGATGAAAGTATTGACCTGCAGTTTAGGTCTTCTTTTGAAAAGCGTTTTACAGTTGGGACACTCACAATTGGCTTTAATATTCCAGTGTTGAGTGATGCAGTTTTTGCAGAAGTTGTGTCCACATGGTGTGCTGACAGGATTGGTGAACATTTCCAGACAGATGGAGCACAGGAACTGATCCTCAGAGAGCAGGCTGCTGGCAGCTGACATATTCACTGAAAACAAAAGTGAAAGTGTGAAGAAGCAAAATGACAGAATATTTTCTATTAAACATCAAAGAATCATTACCAGAATGTTAGGAGACGGTTTTGTAATATATGTTCACATTTTACATTAGTGAAAGCTTCATTTTACGATTATTGAAATGTACAAAAAACAACAACAACATTAAAGACACGCCCTGAATGGAAACAGCTCCGGTGTGTGTTAATGCTGGTCTTATAAACACATCAGATATAATCTGCTGTACTCACCGGTGTTTGGCAGAGACTGTTATAAAAGATGAGATGAACTGAGTTTGATTCTCGCTGTACAGAGAGAAACAACAAGGTGAGTCTCAGCTGCAACAGTCTTCTTACTCGGATGATTTCTCAATCCCAGTTAAGGAATCCGACGTTGGAGTTTACCTGTTTTTCCGCTTTTGCTCCGCCTCCTGTACCAGCTCTGTTCCTGACTGTTTGTTTCCTCCCTCAGGTTAACAATAGTGACATATTTGTGGTACATGAAAAAAATATTAGGGAAGCAAAGGATCAAACCTGTCTATGTGCACTGAGAGCTATTTTGGGACTATTTCATTTTAAAATGTTCTGCAGTGAGAGTCTACAGCAGTCAACAGTAAATACATTTATAAAAAGACAACAGGAAAGGCCAGTTTATGACATCCAGAGAATATTGCATCATTGGGTTTACACCATGGTCTCAGTGAATACTTGATTCTGATAGGCTGCAGGGTGTTAATTAGATCCTGATATGCAGAAACCTCTGAAACTAGTCATGTAGCCAAGTCTGATTTTCTCTCATGTCTCTCGGTGTGCTGTACTCACCAGGGTGTGACAGAGACTGCTGTTTAGCTGAAAAAAGACCAGATGAACTGAATTTATGTCTCAATGATGTGTCTGAACTGCAGCTCTCTCTCTTACTCTGACAAAGTTTAAGTTTCATTTATCTGTCTTGTTGCTGTTGCTCCACCTCTCAAGATATGTTTAATAGGTGGCACAGTAAAGGTATTCTTAGCATTAAGGATCTGTACACAGATGGTATTTTTTCGTCTTATACAGAACTCTAGTCAAAATTTAATTTGCCGGGCTCCCACCTCTTTCGCTTCTTTCAAATTAGAGACTTTGTCAAAAAGAACTTTCCCCATTTCCCTAATCGACCCCCCGCAACTATGACAGACACCCTACTGGCTGTGGACCCCAAACAAAAGAAATGCATTTCAGTGTTGTATAATTTTCTTTGGTCGACTGCCTCTGATTCTCTCAAATTAACCAGGACCGCATGGGAAAACGACCTGTCAATGGTGTTGACAGATCAGCAATGGACCTCTGCTCTTAACTTAGTCCACACCTCTTCCATCTGCGCCGCCATGGCCTGATTCAATGCAAAGTTCTCCATAGAATTCACTACACGAATGCAAAACTGGCCAGAATCTATCCCACAGTTAGTGATGCCTGTAATCGGTGTTGTCAATCCCCTGCTACTCATTGTCACATGTTTTGGTCGTGCCCTAAATTGACGACTTTTTGGCAAAGGATTTTTGATTCCATAGGTGGCGCTTATGCTCAGACTATTCCCCCTAACCCAATATCCGCTATTTTTGGCTCCCCCCCGACAATAACCTCTCTGCTGCGGTGAGACGGGCGCTGACTTTCTCAACCTTGCTGGCTCGCCGGCTGATTCTTCTTGATTGGAAGCTCACCCGCCCCCCATCATATAATCGCTGGGTTAAAGAAGTTCTTTATGATTTGAAACTTGAAAAACTTAGGCTTTCACTCTGTGGCTCTATCAAAAGATTTCACGACATCTGGAACCCCTTCTTGGAGTTTGTTGGCTCTCCTGGCCTTTCTCTGGATGCAGGGAAGACTAAGCTCAGGTCTCGCTATCCTCAGAACCCCCCCCCCCCCCCCCCTTTTTTTTTTTGATTAATTTATTTATTATTTTATTTTATTACTATTATTCTGTGTGTGTTGTTTGTCCCAGTGTGGTTTAGACCTGAAGTGGGTGGGCTTATGGGTGGATGGGATTGGGTTGAGGAGTTTGACTGACACACTGTTGTGAATGTATTTTTCCCACAATCTATGACATCACCTAAAGTCACTTTGTTGGAAAACCTCAATAAAAAGATCTGAAAAAAAAAAAAAAGATATGTTTAATAGGGAGCAAAGTATAAGTAGTTAAACATTAACTAGTATTGTAATTGCTGTAAAAGTCCTCTTTGCTTTAAAATGGGAGTCTATAACAGGAAAGAGAAAAGACACGAAAGTCTTTGACATCCAAGAACAAACTGTATTTTTTAGTAAATATATCTTTCCCACAGCAGACTATTATGTGGATGGTTGATTTTTCATTCTTGTTTGTTTGTTTGTTTTTGTAAATATGGACCATAAAAGCATCATCAATACTGAAATAGTAAAAGTCTCAAGGTTGGTTTGTTTTTCTAGGAGCAGTTCACACCAAAATGAAATCTCAGTCATCATCTCCTCCCCCCATGCTGATGAAAGTCAGGTGAAGTTTCGTAGTCCACCAAACATTTCTGAAACTTCAAAGCAAAACAGTGTTCTCCTAAACTACTGAAGTATCTAGAGACTTGTTTTAAAACATTTAGTCTGAGTCTCCACAACCCCGAGATCACATCAGGTTCACAGTTATAAAGTTTTACAATCCTAAATCACACACACAAGAAACTATCACAAGGATATGAGTCATAATTATCTCACTGTTTACTTACCTCTGTGACCTAAGAGCTGTTAGAAGAGGTCTGAAGCAGGTTTACCTGAGATAGGGTGACCTCTCGTGGATGATTTCTACAGCTACAGCACCACCTGTCAAATTTCCCGTTATTTTAATGTTATCAGCTTTTTTTCTTTGAATAAGTGTCAACATGTATTTGTGTCAACACCTCTTTGCGTCAACACCTCAAGACACCTCAAGTGTCAACACCTCTCCGGGAACCATCACCTTATCGTGGTGGAGAGGTTTGCGCATCCCAATGAACCTGGGAGCTAGGTTGTCAGGAGCCATGTGCTCCCGGTAGGGTCTCCCAAGGTAAATTGGTCTCAGGTGAAGGGCCAGACTATGTATGGTTCACAAAGACCCCATGAAAAACAGAGGTGTGAGAGATGAGACTCTGTCTGGAGGAAGGAGGACGGTGGGCCCGTGAGCAAGCGCCTGGTGGCCGGGTCTTGCCACGGGGCCCGGCCGGGCACAGTCCGAACGAGTAACATGGCACTTCTTCCTCCCCCATCATGTGGACCCACCATCCGCAGGAGAAACCGCTGGGGTCTGGTGCGCTGCCACATGGGTGGCAGTGGTGGTGACGGGCCTCGGCGACCCAGACCTGGGTGGCAGAGGTTGACTCTGGGGACGTGGAACGTCACCTCTCTTGGGGGGAAGGAGCCATAGCTGGTGCAACAGGTGGAGCGTTACCAGTTGGATCTGGTGGGGCTTACCTCCAAGCACAGCATTGGCACTGGATCCAAACTCCTGGATAGGGGCTGGACACTATTCTTCTCCAGAGTTGCCAAAGGTGTGAGGCGCCAGGTGGGTGTGAGTATACTCACAAGTCCCCTGCTGAGCACCGCCGTGTTGGAGTTTACCCTGGTGGATGAGAGGGTCGCCTCCCTATGCCTAAGGGCTGGGGGGAAACTCTGACTGTTGTTTAGGCATATGCACCAAACGGAAGTTCGGAGTATGCAACCTTCTTAGAGGTCCTGGCTGGGGCCCTGCATGGGGCTCCAGGGGGACTCCGTGGTCCTACTCAGGAGACTTCAACGAGCACGTTGGCAATGAAGGAGATACCTGGAGGGGCATGATTGGGAGGAACGGCCTCCCCGAGCTGAACTTGAGTGGTGTTCTATTATTAGACTTCTGTGCTAGTCACAGTTTGTCTATAATGAACAACATGTTCGAATACAAGGATGCCCATAAGTGTACATGGTACCAGAGCAGCCTAGGTCAAAGGTCAGTGATTGATTTTGTGATTGTATCATCTGATCTGAGGCCATGTGTTTTGGACACTCGGGTGAAGAGAGGGGCAGAGCTGTCAACTGATCACCACCTGGTGGTGAGTTGGGTTTGGTGGCAGGGGAAACCCCTAGACAGACCTGATAATAAAGCCCAAACGAGTAGTGCAGGTAAATTTGGAACGTCTGGGGAGGCCCCTGTCCGAGAAGCTTTCAACTTTCAACTCCTGCTAGAGAATCTCCGAAGGAGCTTCTGTAGCATTCCTGTGGAGGCTGGGGATATCGAACCTGAATGGATGATGTTCAAAGCTTCTGTTGTTGAAGCTGCAGCTGTGTCCTGTGGTCATTGGGTCTTAGGTGCCTCAAGGGGCGGCAACCCTCAGACACCGTGGTGGACACCGGTGGTCAGGGAAGCCGTCCGACTGAAGAAGGAGTCCTTTAGGGACATGTTGTCCCGAGGGACTCCTGACGCAGTTTTGGGGTACTGAAGGGCAGCAGCCGCAGCCGTGGCAGAGGCAAAGCAGCGGGTGTGGGAGGAGTTTGGCGAGGCCATGGAGAAGGACTTTCGGGCGGCGCCGAGGCGATTCTGGAAAACCGTCCGGCACCTCAGAGGGGGAAACGGGGAACCATCCAAGCTGTGTACAGCAAGGGTGGGATCTTGCTGACTTCAACTGAGGAGGTCATAGGGCGGTGGAAGGAGTACTTTGGTGACCTCCTGAATCCCACTCAGCCACCCTCTGTAGCGGAAACAGAGCTGGGGGATGACGGGGTATCATGGCCGATTTCCCTGGGTGAAGTCACTGCGGTAGTCAAACAACTCCACAGTGGCAAAGCCCCAGGGATCGATGAGATACCACCAGAAATGCTGAAGGCTCTGGGTGTTGAAGGGCTGTCTTGGTTGACACACCTCTTCAACATTGCGTGGGGGTGGTGGACGGTGCCGAAGGAGTGGCAAACAGGTGTGGTGGTCCCTATCTTTAAGAAGGGGAGCCAGAGGGTGTGTGCCAATTACAGAGGTATCACACTACTCAGCCTGCCTGGGAAAGTCTACTCCAAGGTGTTGGAAAGGAGGGTCCGGCCGATTGTCCAACCTCAGATTGAAGAGGAACGATGCAGATTCCGTCCTGGTCATGGAAAAATGGACCAGCTCTTTACTCTTGCAGGGATCCTGGAGGGGGCCTGGGAGTACAATCTCCTAGTCCACATGTTTTTAATGGATCTGGAGAAGGCGTATGACCAGGGCCCAAGGGATGTTCGGTGGGAGGTGCTGCGGGAGTATGGGGTTCGTGGGTCCTTTTTCAGAGGCATCCAATCCCTATATTCTCAAAGTGAGAGCTGTGTGCGTGTACTCGAAAGTAAGTCAGACTGGTTCCAAGTGGGTGTTGGCCTCCGCCAGGGCTGTGCCTTGTCCCCAATCCTGTTTGTGATATACATGGACAGGATTTCGAGGCACAGTCGTGGTGTGGAGGGGTTACAGGTCAGTGACCTTGAGATCACATCACTGCTTTTTGCAGATGATGTGGTCTTGATGGCATCATTGGCTTTAGATCTACAACGCTCACTGGATCGGTTCGCAGCTGAGTGTGAAGCGGCAGGGATGAGGATCAGCACCTCTAAATCTGAGGCCATGGTTCTCAGTAGGAAACCGGTGGCTTGCCAACTTCGGGTGGGGAATGAGTCCTTGCCCCAAGTGAAGGAGTTTAAGTACCTCAGGGATTTGTTCACGAGTGAGGGGATGATGGGGCGGGAGATCGACCGAAGAGCCGGAGCAGTGGGTGTGGGATTGTATGCATTTCACCGCACTTTTGTGATGAAAAGGGAGCTGAGCCAGAAGGCAAAGCTCTCGATCTACCGGTCAATCTTCGTCCCAACCCTCACCTATGGTCATGAGCGATGGGTCATGACCGAAAGAATGAGATCGCGGATACAAGCGGCTGAAATGGGTTTCCTCCGCAGGGTGGCTGGGGTCTCGCTTAGAGATAGGGTGAGAAGCTCAGCCATCCGGGAGGGACTCGGAGTAGAGCTGCTGCTCCTTTGCGTGGAAAGGAGCCAGTTGAGGTGGTTTGGGCATCTGATGAGGATGCCACCAGGGCGCCTTCCTAGGGAGGTGTTCCTGGCACGTCCAACTGGGAGGAGACCTAGTGGTAGACCCAGGACCAGGTGGAGGGATTATATCTCCTCTCTGGTCTGGGAGCGCCTGGGGATTCCCCAGTCAGAGTTAGCTGACGTGGCCGGGGAAAGGAAGTCTGGGGCTCCCTGCTGAAGCTGCTGCCCCCGCGGCCCGACCCCGGATAAAGTGGATGACAATGGATGGATGAATGGATGAATGGATGGATGTGTTTGCATTATAAAATTTAGTGTAAGTTGTGATTTAGCTCAACAGAACAGCAGCACTGTTACTTATTGTTGTAATTAAACTTACAAGTTAATCACAGAGCTGAACAGTAAACTAGTTGTCAAGTGTTACAATAATAGTTTGAATCCAACTTCTTGAACGTGAATGTTTTCTGGTTTCTATTCCTCCTTGATGACAGAAAACTGAAAAAACTTTTTCATTTTAAAATATAATATCATATATAAGCTATTTTAAATTTTTTTTATTTTTTTTCCTAAATATAAAAACCATAAAATATATTTTCAGTCAAAGGGTGACATGTGAAGGAATTTACTGAAGAAAATACAGATTTTTAATTTCTATATAAAATATATAATAACATAAATGAAACATGTGAGGAGCGCCAGATTATTAAATTAAATATTAAACTAAGTGTGATGATATAATGTGACTTTGATTTTGACTTAATTGATCAAACGAATTGGAAGCTATTGACAAAAAAATGCAGATTTTTTTCATTTATATTTTATTAATCAAACATTAATATAAAATATGACAAAAGCTTAAATTCAGTACAAAGAGGTGTGTCCTCGTCATCCAGAGTATTAATACAATTACACACTGGTCTGATATCACTGGGTCACATGACAATTATTTCCCATTCAAATATTTCTGTAAAACTAGTTCATCAAACATCAGCAACAAAATGTGTTATAGGAAACTAATTGTGTATGATTTTTAACAATAATTTTAATGTTTGTGGTTAATCTATCTATTTTTATTCATTATTATATAATCTCATCCGTGTTTGTTGCCCTTTATTGTGTTGTATAGATGTTGTATCTGGGTTGGATTAAAAGAAAACACTAGATATAGTCTCACAAAATCTGTCTATTTCAGTATAAACACAGCATAAAAACAAGTTTCCCTCATTAATGACAGAGACAACAATCCCACTTTTTCCACTCTTCAATCATTTCTTTACAAACATATTAGCAATAAGAAAACCAGAATATAACAGATATCAAGAGGCAAAGCATGCGTGTATTCACCACATATGTTGTGACAGATTTTCATGATTGTTGTTCTGTTGTTCTGTCGACTGAAGGTCATTTTACAAACTCTCTAAAATATTCAAATGAGAAGTTAGAGATCACAACTGAGACATAAATGTCCCCTGCAAAAGGTTGCCACTGAGAACATTTCTTAAGGTTAGTCCTGTGACTATTGGACTGCTATTTTGATATTTACAGAAAGTTTAACACTTAATTAAACTACATTACGCAAGATCAATTAAATGATTGTGTTAGAGCAGTAAGTTGCAGCATAGAGTTGAATAAAATAAAGATGCAAAAATCAACATTAACTAGAATCTAAAGAAAACATAAATGCTTTGTACGCTATCACTAAATATGGAGATTAGCTACAGAAAGAAATGTGGCTGTTCTACTCAGTAGGATTGACAGGAAAGATGATCAGAGGGGCGGAGTTTTTGCCACGCTGATTAAAGGAGGGGCAGAAGAATGGGAGGAGTCTCTCAGTGAAGCAGCAGCCAGTAAAGGCGTGGATAAGATTGGCAGCATCCACATCATAAAACAAGACCAGACCCTCCTCATAATCCACAAACACCCCCACCTTCTCAGGCTTTGACTTTGAAACGAGACGGGATGCAGCAGCGTAGTACTCTTTTTTTTCCTCAAAGCAAGAGTCCAGTAACCATTCTGAGGATCAATATTGAGCAGCTCCTTCCTTTTGATTGACTCTCTGGCAACTCCTATAACCCAGTGAATCTTCCCTTTAACCTGAACCTCAAAGTAAAATCTTCCGGTAGAAATGACCTGCTTCCCTACGACGCACAGACCAGTAGAAAACCTCTTTGGGTTATCTGGGAGCTTCTGTGCATCAACATGATGTACTTGTTTCCGATCTTCAGACAGGATGAGTCGGGGATGTGCTGTATCAGGATCAAGAGTCACATCCACTGCAAACTGCTGGGCAGTTCTGAGATCAGTCTTTGGTCGCAGTTTCTTCAATTCAGTTATGAGCATATCCACCAACGGAGCAAGAGCCGCCCTCACATTTCCCTCATAAGATGGAGAACGGACTCTGATCTCTGTCCAGTCCTTGGTGGGTGGAGCAGCTTTCAGGGACGGGAGGTTTTGGAGGACATGGAGGTGGTCTTCAGAGAGAGAGAGCTGCTCCAGCTCAGCACTTTTCTTCTTCAGTTCAGAGAGTTCTTGTTCCAGCTCCTTGATGAAGCCGTCAGCTTGTTTCTCTATCAGTTTGTGCTTCGATTCAATCACATTAATGGCTTCAGCCTGCTTTCTCTCAATAGCATCTCTCAGCCTAGTAAAGACCTGAACACCTTCTGCTATTTCCCTGTCTGCATTTTCCCTGCTGACCTTGACAGAATGTTTGATCTCTTCAATCTTCAGTTGTCTCTGCTGGATCATCTGCTGAAGTTCAGCCTCTGTCTTACCCAGTTCTGCCTTTCTTGCTTCACATTCTTCTTTCAGAAGAACAACTTCATGTTGTCTGTGATCTGAAATAGTGCAGATCATGCAGACACATGTCTGGTCATCTTTGCAGAACAGCTCTAGCAGTTTATCGTGCTTCATACACATCCTGCCTTCCAGGTTCTCCACAGGGTCGATCAGCTGATGTCTTTTCAGGACTGACACTGTCAGATGAGGCTGTAGGTGAGTCTCACAGTAGGACATCATACACACCATGCAGGACTTCAGGGCCTTCAGTTTGGTTCCAGTGCAGACGTCACAGGGAACTTCTCCTGGTTTGGCAGCTTGTTGCTTTGAGCTGCTGCTGGCTCTCTGATGAGTTGACTCTTTAAAGCGAGAAACCATCTCAGAGATGAAAGTATTGACCTGCAGCTCAGGTCTTATGTTGAAACGTTTCTGACAGTTGGGACAATCACAATGGGCTGTACTATTCCAGTGTTCAGAGATGCAGTTCTTGCAGAAGTTGTGTCCACATGGTGTGCTGACAGGATTGGTGAACACATCCCGACAGATGGAGCACAGGAACTGACCCTCAGAGAGCAGGCTGCTGGCAGCTGACATGTTCACTGAAAACAAAAGGGAAAGTGTGAAGAAGCAGAATCTCAATTCAAGAATTATTTAAAAGTTCAACAGGGGTGCAAACTCATCAGGGGTAAAAAAAAAGGTGACAAGATACCGACCACCTAGGGGGGTCTGCGGGGCATGCTCCCCGGGAAATTTTTTTAAAAAACAACTTTAAAAGGTGAATTTAGCATGAGACTAGGGTCCAGATTTACTAAGGTTTATACAGCTTTTGCTCATGCTAAACCTGCACAATCTGCCTCTCTGTGTTTGGTTTTGAAACAGGGGCAGATTGCTCAGCCTGTGCAGGTTTAGCATGAGCAAAAGCTGTGCAAACCTTAGTGAATCTGTCCCTAGATGTCCATCAGATGAACCTTGCAAAAAAGTGGTTTTGGAATCAATTGTTGAGGCATCCCAAAGATTCCAGCTCAGTCTTATTCAAGCAGGAAAAGTGGTCTAGGATCTTTTTTTTTTTTTTTTTAATTATTGAGCAATTGAAAATAAACTCTCAAAGAGGATAATAATAACAATAAGACCGATGAAAATCCAGTATAAAGTACATGGAACAAAAACAAAGTGAGAGTGGCGAGCTTACATTAGTTATAGCTTGCTGACAGCTAGCTAATTAGGCTACCTGAAGTGGTGAAATATGACGGAGACTTAATGCCGTGCCTTCAAACTAAATAAAATTTAATACAGACTGATCGGTTCATTGTAAAACATTTATTTATTGATGTAAATGTGGCGTTTTCTGTACGTAGGCTACGCTCCAAGGCAGCGCTGCTCTTCCTGTCCAATAACACACATGAAGCTTAAAAATGCCATACATAAAACATATTAAGCGGCAATATGTATTTAATCCTCTGGGGTCCAAAACAAGCTAAATGTTACAAATCTCTCAACTCTCAAAACTCGCTGTCACTAACACTGTCTCTGTCAGTATCGCTGTCACTCTTCGCTGCCGTCCCTCCCACAACTTCCTCCTGTTCCCCAGCAACCAAATCACGTGATTTGCCATATCATTTTGTGATTGGTTGATGTGGTGGCTTTTTCCACCAATAGGAAAGGGGGTATCACGTGTTTTTTTTGTTTTTTTTTGCTTGAAAGCACTTCCTGTTTGCGGACACGTTACTGAGAAAAGCCCGGGTTTACTCGGCCTATCAACACAATTTAAAAACTGGTATATAGTTTAAAGTCCGCACTTTCGCCACAAGTTGAAACAGAGAATCAGTGAAGCTGCCTCTCGCTGCTCCGTCGTCTTAAAGCGGTCACGTGATTTGGACGCACTGGCGCATCCGTCGACCCCAGAGGGTTACAAGATGTTCAAGCAAATGCACATAGTTTGAAACAACGTTCAAAACACACACAGCCAGCATCACAACTAAGCATAAAGTCTGCTAGCTGATACAAGTCACCGTTAAATCCCCAGTCTGTGGTCAGTTTGTCCAGATGTCGCCTGTTAGGAAATTTGCTCCGACGTTTGTTTTGGGAGAAGTGCAGAAGGAGCAGCGACCGGGGGCTAGTTAGGCTACATCCATGGTACCGGCACGTCTCAGAGGCAGTAGCCGGTCTACTGAACTGATCGCCCGGGCCGACTCCGTCGTCATCCCACTGGAGATAACGAGCCAAGTAACTTTATCCGCAAGTTTTTAGAGGTTAATGTTAGTCTCATTGAAGAAAAACGCGCGCCGCAAAGCCGTTGTTTCATCCACTTGTTTTCATCCAGATAAGGTGCACGCGCCTTAAAGAGACAGGTGCATTGCCTTGCCTCGCCTCGCCTCCCCTCACCCCCCCCCCCCAAAAAAAATAAATAAATTTTATTGCGGATTTACACGAATCACACAAATGACCCAGTTGGGATTCAAAACGGCAAATTTTGCCGAAAGGTGACAAGTTTGCACCCCTGATCAAACTACAGAGTGCCACAGTAACTCACACTGCCTGTCCTCCCCTCTCTCTCATCCCGTCTCTTGTCAACTCTTAAGCTGTCCGATCCAATAAAGCCATAAAAAAGGCCAAGAGAATACTTCAAAAATTACTATGAATACTAAATTTAGCAGACAAATAAGTGAAAGTTTAATTTGATAGTTTATTTTCATTAAATGACAAAAGAAGCACACATTGACTGAGGACAGCTCATTAAATGTTACTGTGAGGTCGGCAGCTGACATTTCCACTGAAGACAAAAGTGAAAGTGTGAAGAAGCAGAACGACAGAATCTTTCATGATTAAACATCAAAGAATCATTACCAGAATGTCAGGAGACACTTTTGTATAATATGCTTACATTTTAGAGTAGTGAGAGTTTCATTTGATAAGTTATATAGATGTAAAAAAAGAAAAAAAAAGACACACCCTTACTGAAAACAGCTCCAGTGTGTGTGTGTGTGTTGATGCTGGTATTATAGACACATTAGATATAATCTGCTGTACTCACCGGTGTTTGGCGGGGACTGTTATAAAAGATGAGATGAACTGAGTTTGATTCTCGCTGTTCAGAGAGAAACAACGAGGTGTGTCTCAGCTGCAACACTCTTCTTACTCAAATGATTTTTCAATACCAGTTAAGGAATCTGACATTGAAGTTCACCTGATTTTCCGCTTTTGTTCCACCTCTAGTTTTAGCTCCTGATTCTGATGAGGCTGCAGGGTGTTAATAAAATCCTGATATGCAGAAACCTCTGGAACTAGTCATGTAGCCGCGTCTGATTTTCTCTCATGTCTCTCAATGTGCTGTACTCACCAGGGTATGACAGAGACTGCTGTTTAGCTGAAAAAAGACCAGATTAACTGAATTTATGTCTCAATGATGTGTCTGAACTGCAGCTCTCTCTCTCTCTTACTCTGACAAAGTTTAAGTTTCATTTATCTGTCTTGTTGCTGTTGCTCCACCTCTCAAGATATGTTTAATAGGGAGCAAAGTACAAGTAGTTAAACAGTAACTAGTACTGTAATTGCTTGATGCTTTTTAAAGTCCTCTTTGTTTTAAAATGGGAGTCTATAACAGGAAAGAGAAAAGACACAAACGTCTTTGACATCCAAGAACAAACTGTATTTTTTAGTAAATATATCTTTCCCACTGCAGACTATTATGTGGATGGTTGATTTAACGTACTTGTTTGTTTGTTTGTTTTTATAGATATGGACCATAAAAGCATCATGAATACTGAAACAGTAAAAGTCTCAAGGTTGGTTTGTTTTTCAAGGAACAGTTCACACCAAAATTAAATCTCAGTCATCATCTCCTCCCTCCATGCTGATAAAAGTCAGGTGGAGTTTCATAGTCCACCAAACATTTCTGAAGCTTCACAGCAAAACAGCGTTCTCCTAAACAACTGAAGTATCTGGAGACTTGTTTTAAAACATTAAGTCATATCCTTGCTGTACACAGCTTGGGTGGTTCCCCGTTTCCCCCTTCTGAGGTGCTGGACGGTTTTCCAGAAGCGTCCTGGCCCTGCCTGAAAGTCCTTCTCCATGGCCTCGCCAAACTCCTCCCACACTCGCTGTCTCCACAACCCCGAGATCACATCAGGTTCACAGTTATAAAGTTTCACAATCCGATATCACACACACAACAAATTATCACAAGGATATGAGTCATAATTATCTCATTGTTTACTGACCTCTGTGGCCTAAGAGCTGTTAGAAGAGGTCTGAAGCAGGTTTACCTGAGAGAGGGTGACCTCAAGTGGACGATTTCTACAACTACAGCACCACCTGTCAAATTTCCCGTTATTTTAATGTTATCAGCTTTTTTTCTTTGAATAAGTGTCAAAATGTATTTGCGTCAACACCGCTTTACGTCAACACCTCAAGACACCTCAAGTGTCAACACCTCTCTGGGAACCATCACCTTATCGTGGTGGAGAGGTTTGCGTGTCCCAGTGAACCTGGGAGCTAGGTTGTCAGAAGCCATGTGCTCCCGGTAGGGTCTCCCAAGGCAAATTGGTCTCAGGTGAAGGGCCAGACTATGTATGGTTCACAAAGACCCCATGAAAAACAAAGGTGTGAGAGATAAGACTCTGTCTAGAGGAAGGAGGAAGGAGGGCCCGTGAGAAAGCGCCTGGTGACCGGGTCTGCCATGGGGCCCGGCCGGGCACAGTCCGAACGAGTAATGTGGCACTTCTTCCTCCCCCATCATGTGGACCCATCAAACGCAGGAGAAACCGCTGGGGTCGGGTGCTCTGCCACATTGGTGGCAGTGGTGGTGACGGGCCCTGGCGACCCAGACCTGGGCGGCAGAGGCTGACTCTGGGGACGTGGAACGTCACCTCGCTTGGGGGGAAGGAGCTGGTGCAACAGGTGGAGCATTACCAGTTGGATCTGGTGGGGCTTACCTCCATGCACAGCATTGGCACTGGATCCAAACTCCTGGATAGGGGCTGGACACTATTCTTCTCCGGAGTTGCCAAAGGTGTGAGGCACCAGGCAGGTGTGGGGATACTCATAAATCCCCAGCTGAGCGCCGCCGTGTTGGAGTTTACCCCAGTGGAAGAGAGGGTCGCCTCCCTACGCCTAAGGGCTGGGGGAAAACTCTGACTGTCGTTTGGGCATATGCACCGAATGGCAGTTCAGAGTATGCAGCCTTCTTGGAGGTCCTGGCTGGGGCCCTGCATGAGGCTCCAGGGGGACTCCGTGGTCCTACTGGGAGTCTTCAACACGCACGTCGGCAATGAGGGAGATACCTGGAGGGGCGTGATTGGGAGGAACGGCCTCCCCGATCTGAACCCGAGTGGTGTTCTATTATTAGACTTCTGTGCTAGTCACAGTTTGTCTATAATGAAAACCATGTCGAACACAAGGATGCCCATAAGTGTACGTGGTACCAGAGCAGCCTAGGTCAAAGGTTAATGTTCGATATTGTGATTGTATCATCTGATCTGAGGCCGTGTGTTTTGAACACTCAGGTGAAGAGAGGGGCAGAGCTGTCAACTGATCACCACCTGGTGGTGAGTTGGGTTTGGTTGCAGGGGAAACCCCTAGACAGACCTGGTAAGCCAAAACGAGTAGTGCGGGTAAACTGGGAATGTCTGGGGAGGCCCCTGTCCGAGAAGCTTTTAACTTTCAACTCCTGCTAGAGAATCTCCGAAGGAGCTTCTCTAGCATCAGTGTGGAGGGTGGGGATATCGAACCTGAATGGACAATGTTCAAAGCTTCCGCTGTTGAAGCTGCACTTGTGTCCTGTGGCCATAGGGTCTTAGGTGCCTCAAGGGGCGGCAACCCTCAGACACTGTGGTGGACACCGGTGGTCAGGGAAATTGTCCGACTGAAGGAGTCCTTTAGGGACATGTTGTCCCGGGGACTCCTGAGGCAGTTTTGGGTATCGACGGGTCCGAAGGGCAGCAGCCGCAGCTGTGGCAGAGGTAAAACAGTGGGTGTTGGAGGAATTTGGCAAGGCCATGGAGAAGGACTTTCGCGCGGCGCCAGGGTGCTTCTGGAAAACCGTCTGGCACCTCAGAAGGGGGAAAGGGGAACCATCCAAGCTGTGTACAGCAAGGATGGGACTTTGTTGACTTCAACTGAGGAGGTCATAGGGCGGTGGAAGGAGTACCTTTGTGACCTCTGGAGTCCCACTCAGCCACCCTCTGTAGCGGAGACAGAGCTGGGGGATGACGGGGTGTCATGGCCGATTTCCCTGTGTGAAGTCACTGCAGTAGTCAAACAACTCCACAGTGACAAAGCCCCAGGGATCGATGAGATACCACCAGAAATTCTGAAGGCTCTGGGTGTTGAAGGGCTGTCTTTGTTGACACACCTCTTCAACATTGCGTGGGGGTCGTGGACAGTACCGAAGGAGTGGCAAACAGGTGTGGTGGTCCCCATCTTTAAGAAGGGGGAATAGAGGGTGTCTGCCAATTACAGAGGTATCACACTACTCAGCCTGCCTGGGAAAGTCTACTCCAAGGTGCTGGAAAGGAGGGTCCGACCGATTGTCAAACCTCAGTTTGAAGAGGAACAATGCGGATTCCATCCTGGTCGTGGAACAATGGACCAGCTCTTTACTTTTGCAGGGATCATGGAGGGGGCCTGGGAGTACAATCTCCTAGTCCACATGTGTTTTGTGGATCTGGAGAAGGCGTATGACCAGGTCCCCAGGGCTGTTCTGTGGGAGGTGCTGCGGGAGTATGGGGTGAGAGGGTCTCTTCTCAGGGCCATCCAATCCCTATATTCTCAAAGCGAGAGCTGTGTGCGTGTACTCGGATGTAAGTCGGACTGGTTCCAAGTGAGTGTTGGCCTCCGCCAGGACTGTGCCTTGTCCCCAATCCTGTTTGTGATATACATGGACAGGATTTTGCGGCACAGTCGTGGTGTGGAGGGGTTACAGGTCAGTGACCTTGAGATCGCATCACTGCTTTTTGCAGATGATGTGGTCTTGATGGCATCATCGGCTTTAGATTGACAACGCTCACTGGATCGGTTCGCAGCTGAGTGTGAAGCGGCAGGGATGAGGATCAGCACCTCTAAATCTGAGGCCATGGTTCTCAGTAGGAACCCGGTGGCTTGCCTAATCCGGGTGGGGAATGAGTCCTTGCCCCAAGTGAAGGAGTTTAAGTACCTCAGGGTTTTGTTCACGAGTGAGGGGATGATGGGGCGGGAGATCGACCAGAGAGCCGGAGCAGCAGGTGTGGGGTTGTATGCGTTTCACCGCACAGTTGGGATGAAAAGGGAGCTGAGCCAGAAGGCAAAGCTCTCGATCTACCGGTCAATCTTCGTCCCTACCCTCACCTATGGTCATGAGCAATGGGTCATGACCAAAAGAATGAGATCGGGGATACAAGCGGCCGAAATGGGTTTTCTCCGCAGGGTGGCTGGGGTCTCCCTTAGAGATAGGGTGAGAAGCTCAGCCATCCGGGAGGGACTCGGAGTAGAGCTGCTGCTCCTTTGCGTGGAAAGGAGCCAGTTGAGGTGGTTTGGGCATCTGATGAGGATGCCACCAGGGCGCCTTCCTAGGGAGGTGTTCCTGGCACGTCCAACTAGAAGGAGACCTAGTGGTAGACCCAGGACCAGGTGGAGGGATTATATCTCCTCTCTGGCCTGAGAGTGCCTGGGGATTCCCCAGTCAGAGTTAGCCGACGTGGCTGGGGAAAGGAAATCTGGGGCTCACTGCTGAAGCTGCTGCCCCCGCGGCCCGACCCCGGATAAAGCGGATGACAATGGATGGATGGATGGATGGATGGATGTGTTTGCATTATAATATTTAGTGTAAGTTGTGATTTAGCTCAACAGAACAGCAGCACTGTTACTTATTGTTGTAATTAAACTTACAAGTTAATCACAGAGCTGAACAGTAAACTAGTTGTCAAGTGTTACAATAATAGTTATAATCCAACTTTTTGAATGTGAATGTTTTCTGGTTTCTTTCCTCCTTGATGACAGAAAACTGAAAAAACTTTTTCATTTAAAAATATAAATATACATATGGAAGCTATTTTAAAAAATGTCAATTTTTTTCCTAAATATAAAAACCATAAAATATATTTTCAGTCAACGGGTCACATGTAAAGGAATTTACTGAAAAAAATACAGATTTTTAATTTCTATATAAAATATATAATAACATAAATGAAACATGTGAGGAGCACTAAATTATTTAATTAAATATTAAACTAAGTGTGATGATATAATGTGGCTTTGATTTCGTCTCAATTGATCAAAGGAATTGGAAGCTATTGACAAAAGAATGCAGATTTTTTTCATTTATATTTTATTAATCAAACATTAATATAAAATATGACAAAAGCTTAAATTCAATACAAAGAGGTGTGTCCTCGTCATCCAGAGTATTAATACAATTCCACACTGGTCTGATATCACTGGGTCACATGACAATTATTTCCCATTCAAATATTTCTGTAAAATTAATTCATTCAAACATCAGCAACAAAATGTGTTATAGGAAACTAATTGTGTATGATTTTTAACAATAATTTTAATGTTTGTGGTTAATCTATCTATTTTTATTCATTATTATATAATCTCATCAGTGTTTGTTGCCCTTTATTGTGTTGTATAGATGTTGTATCTGTGTTGGATTAAAAAAAAACACTAGATATAATCTTACAAAATCTGTCTATTTCAGTATAAACACAGCATAAAAACAAGTTTCCCTCATTAATGACAGAGACAACAATCCCACTTCTCCACTCTTCAATCATTTCTTTACAAACATATTAGTAATAAGAAAACCAGAATATAAGAGATATCAAGAGGCAAAGCATGCGTGTATTCTCCACATATGTTGTGTGACAGATTTTCATGGTTGTTGTTCTGTTGTTCTGTCGACTGAAGGTCATTTTACAAACTCTCTAAAATATTCAAATGAGAAGTTAGAGATCACAACTGAGACATAAATGTCCCCTGCAAAAGGTTGCCACTGAGAAAATTTCTTAAGGTTAGTCCTGCGACTATTGGACTGCTATTTTGATATTTACAGACAGTTTAAAACTTAATTAAACTATATTATACAAGATCAATAAAATGACAATGACAACAATTACAGCAGTAAGTTGCAGCACAGAGTCGGATAAAATAAAGATGAAAAAATCAACATTAACTGGAATGCAAATGAAACGCTCTGTACATTATCACTAAATATGGAGAATTGTTACATCCAAAA
Organism: Lagodon rhomboides; assembly: GCA_039737535.1. Taxonomy (NCBI): domain Eukaryota; kingdom Metazoa; phylum Chordata; class Actinopteri; order Spariformes; family Sparidae; genus Lagodon; species Lagodon rhomboides. The sequence continues at coordinate 19,072 of JBBNBP010000217.1, read as the reverse complement.
AGTAGTGTCTAATTTTACGTAGTACGGTTGACAGGACAGATGATCAGAGGGGCGGAGTTTTTGCCATCCTGGTTAGAGGAGAGGCAGAAGAATGGGAGGAGTCTCTCAGTGAAGCAGCAGCCAGCAAAGGTGTAGATAAGATTGGCAGCATCCACGTCATAAAACAAGACCAGACCCTCCTCATAATCCACAAACACCCCCACCTTCTCAAGCTGTGACTTCAAATAGAGACGGCATGCAGAAGCATAGTACTCATTTTCATTCCTCAAACCAAGAGTCCAGAAACCATTCTGAGGATCAATCCTGAGTATCTCCTTCCTATTGACTGACTCTTTGGCAACTCCTATAACCCAGTGAGTCTTCCCTTTAACCTGAACCTCAAAGTAAAATCTTCCTGTAGAAATGACCTGCTTCCCTAAAACAGAGGGACTACCAGGAAGACTCTTCTGTGCATCAACATGATGTACTTGTTTCCGATCTTCAGACAGGATGAGTCGGGGATGTGCTGTATCAGGATCAAGAGTCACATCCACTGCAAACTGCTGGGCAGTTCTGAGGTTAGTCTTTGGTAGAAATTTCTCCAATTCAATTATGACTATCTCCACCAACGGCTCAAAAGCTGCCCTCAAAACGCCCTCATAAGATGGAGAACGGACTCTGACCTCTGTCCAGTCCTTGGTGGGTGGAGCAGCACTCAGGGACGGGAGGTTTTGGAGGACATGGAGGTGGTCTTCAGAGTGAGAGAGCTGCGCCAGCTCAGCACTTTTCTTCTTGAGCTCAGAGATTTCTTGTTCCAGCTCCTTGATGAAGCCTTCAGCTTGTTTCTCTATCAGCGCGTGCTTCGATTCAATCATCTTAATGGCTTCGGCCTGCTTTCCATCAATAGAATGTCTCAGGCTTGTCAGGACCTGAACACCTTCTTCTATTTCCCTGTCTGCATTTTCCCCGCTGACCTTGACAGAATGTTTGATCTCTTCAATCTTCAGTTGTCTCTGCTGGATCATCTGCTGAAGTTCAGCCTCTGTCTTACCCAGTTCTGCCTTTCTCTCTTCACATTCTTCTTTCAGAGGAACAACTTCATGTTGTTTATGGTCTGAAACAGAGCAGATCATGCAGACACATCTCTGGTCATCTTTGCAGAACAGCTCCAGCAGTTTATCATGCTTCATACACATCCTGCCTTCCAGGTTCTCCACAGGGTCGATCAGCTGATGTCTTTTCAGGCCTGACTTTGTCAGATGATGCTCCAGGTGAGTCTCACAGTAGGACACCAGACACACCAGGCAGGACTTCAGGGCCTTCAGTTTGGTTCCAGTGCAGAAGTCACAGGGAACTTCTCCTGGTTTGGCAGCTTGTTGCTCTGAGCTGCTGCTGGCTCTCTGATGAGCTGACTCTTTAAAGTGAGAAACCATCTCAGAGATGAAAATATTGACCTGCAGCTCAGGTTTTCTTTTGAAACATTTTTTACAGTAAGGACAATCACGACGGGCTGTACTATTCCAGTGTTCAGAGATGCAGTTCTTGCAGAAGTTGTGTCCACATGGTGTGCTGACAGGATCGGTGAACACTTCCAGACAGATGGAGCACAGAAACTGGTCCTCAGAGAGCAGGCTGCTGGCAGCTGACATGTTCACTGAAAACAAAATGAAATTGTGAAGAAGCAGAATCTCAATTCAAGAATTATTTAAAAGTATTAAACTGCAGAGTGCCACAGTAACTTAGTTGGTGGAGTGTTCTCCCCACTCTCTCTCATCCCGTCTCTTGTCTCAAGGCCAAAAGAATACTTTTAAAATGACTGATTACTAAATGTTAAAGGGATATTCCAGTGTAAGTTTAATCCATGGTCTAACACACCTTGACACCAAGCAAACCCCCCCCCACGCGAGAGGTCAAGTTTGCCGACCCGCTAGCTTAGCTAGTTTTAGCAACTTCAGAAAAGACCGCACGATAACAATACACTGCAGCTTATGTCTCCAACTAGAAACCGCCATCAAAAAGCCACAATTAATGGTGAGAACAGCACCAAACTTCAGCAACAGTTTTTGACTATGTCGATGCCTGTCCCAAAAAAATGTAACTGCCAATAAATCGTCCAAAAGTGCATGTTGTCGGTATCATAACTTTGTCGTGAATGTCTGCACTCACAAACAGCTCACGGGTGGAACAGTCTGAGGCATTTGTTCATGCCAAGCGGCCCGAGAGCAGCGTAGAGATCAATGTTAGCTGTGGCGTTGAGTGCGCAGCGTCCAGGTTAACTTGCGACACTTGTTATCATCGAGTATTTCTTTCATTCCACTCTGCGTTCAAATGGTTACTTAAAACCATCATTCCCAGCCATAAACATCGTTATTAAGCTGAAGCCAAGTCGATGTGAAAACTGTACACTGTCATACAGCCTGCTTGTCAAACAGTCTGCGTTGTATGTTGTGGCAAAGCGTGAGGCGCCCAGCTCAACCTGTGATACAACACCTGTATCGACCGTCGACCATGGTTCATAGTAAAGTCAACACAGTAGCACAAAAGAAAGACACACATACATACACCATACTCACTAGCCCTGTGAAGGGGGAGGGGGAGTCAACCTCTCCCTTCTGATTTTCGTTGTTATACCCTGAGACGAGTGAGATACATGTCTGGGCTTTCCTATGAACCATGGTCGACGGTCGATACAGGTGTTGTATCACAGGTTGATCTGGGCGCCTCACGCTTTGCCACAGCTGACTGACCTGCTCTCGGCCGCTCGGCATGAACAAATGCCTCAGACTGTTCCACCCGTGAGCTGTTTGTGAGTACAGACATTCACTACAAAGATATGACACTGACAACATGCACTTTTGGACGATTTATTATCCCTTTAAGAGGCGAATAAGTGAAAGTTATTTTTTTCATAAAATGACAAAAAAAGCGCACATTGACTGAGGACAGCTCATGTAAATGTTACTGTGAGGTCGGCAGCTGACATTTCCACTGAAGACAAAAGGGAAAGTGTGAAGAAACAGAATGACAAAATCTTTTATTATTAAAATCAAAGAATCATTATGAGAATATTAGGAGACAGTTTTGTATTATTTGCTAACGTTTTACATTCGTGAAAGTTTAATTTGACAAGTTATTCAAATGTAGAAAATAAACAAATAAAAAAGACACACCCTGATTGAAAACAGGTGTGTGTGCGTATTAATTCTGGTCTTATAAACACATCAGATATAATCTGCTGTACTCACCGGTGTTTGGCAGAGACTGTTGTAAAAGATGAGATGAACTGAGTTTGATTCTCGCTGTTCAGAGAGAAACAACAAGGTGTGTCTCAGCTGCAACACTCTTCTTACTCAAATGATTTCTCAGTTCTTGTTGAGGAGTCTGACATTGGAGCTCACCTGATTTTCCTATGATGCTCCTCCTCTTGTTTGAGCTCTGTTCCTGACTGTTTGTTTTCTCCCTCAGGTTAACAATAGTGACGTATTTGTGGTATATGAATAAAATATTAGGGCAGCAGAGTACTGAAGTTGTCTATGTGCACTGAGAGCTATTTGGAGACCATTTCATTTTAATTTGTTCTGCAATGAGAGTCTACAGCAGTCAACAGTAAATACATTTACAAAAAGACAACAGAAGAGGCCAGTTTAAGACATCCAGAGAATATTGCATCTTTGGATTTACACCATGGCCTAAGTGAATACTTGATTCTGATAGGCTGCAGAGTGTTAGAGCTTGTGACGGGTCAACGCCATTGAGAGGCGCTGTTTCACACATGTGAGGAGAGTCAGGAACATTAGGGAAACAGCTGTTGAGACACAGCATAGAGACAACAATGACACAAGGAGTGTGTCTTTATTGTGATGGAAATTTGTTTAGCAAAGCTCCTCTTCAAATCCTCTTTCAGTGCCTTCTATGCTGTTGTTCTGTGATGGTGTTTGTGGTCAATCTATTTTTATTCATTATTATTCAATCATATCACTGTTTATTGCCCCTTATTGTGTTGTATAGATGTTGTATCTGTGTTGGATTAAATAGAAAACATTAGATATAGTCTTACAAAATCAGTTTATTTTAGTATAAAATCAACATCAATGCTACTTTCCCTCATTAACGACAGAGACAACAATCCCACTTTTTCCACTCTTCAATTATTTTTCTTTACAAATACATTAGTCATGAGAAAACCTGTATAGATATCAAGAGGCAAAGCATGCGTGTATTCTCCACATATGTTGTGACAGATTTTCATAGCTGTTGTTCTGTTGTTCTGTCGACTGAAGGTCATTTTACAAACTCTCTAAAATATTCAAATGAGAAGTTAGAGATCACAACTGAGACATAAATGTCCCCTGCAAAAGGTTGCCATTGAGAAAATGTCCTCATCTCGGACTTTATGAAATATGAAAACATAAAACAATATTATTTTACAACTAATGGTAGAACAAAGGAAGGCAAACAAAGGTTGCCTGCTGTTTTATATCAATTTTCCTTATTGTCATGAAATCACAAAACTCAACTTACATAAAAATATACAAATCAGCTTCAGATTAGTCCTGTGACTATTGGACTGCTATTTTGATATTTACAGAAAGTTTAACACTTAATTAAACTTCATTATACAAGATCAATTAAATGATTGTGTTACAGCAGTAAGTTGCAGCATGGAGTCGGATAAAATAAAGATGCAAAAATTAACATTAAACAGAATCCAAACAAAACAGAAGTGCTCTGTACATTATCACTAAATATGGAGATTTGTTACATCCAAAATGTATTGAGTCTTTCTCTTGATAGTTCTTCTACTCAGTAGGGTTGACGGGACAGATGATCATGGGGGCAGAGTTTTTAACCCACTGATTAAAACAGGGGCAGAAGAATGGGAGGAGTGTCTCAGTGAAGCAGCAGCCAGTAAAGGCGTAGATAAGATTTGCAGCATCCACATCATAGAAGGAGACCAGACCCTCCTCATAATCCACAAACACCCCCACCTTCTCAGTCTTTCCGTTTCGGGGTATACGGACTGGGCCAGCGTTTTCATTGCCAAAACCAAGAGTCCAGTAACCATTCTGAGGATCAATACTGATTTCCCCCTTCCTATTGATTGACTGTCTGGCAACTCCTAAAGCCCACTCACTCTTCCCCTTAACCTGAACCTCAAAATAAATTCTTCCTAAATACTTAATTGGAACGCATTTTCCTAGAACGCACAAGCTAGTGGAAAATCTCTCTGGGTTATCTTTGAGATTCTTCTCTAGAAGACCGTAACGTATTTGTTTACCATCTTCAGACAGGATGAGTCGGGGATTTGCTGTATCAGGATCAAGAGTCACATCCACTGCAAACTGCTGGACCGCCTTGAGCCCAGCCTTTGGGAAAAGCTTCCTCATCTCATCTCTGAGTACCTCCTTTAACGGAACAAGAGCTGACCTCATATTTCCCTCATAAGATGGAGAACGGACTCTGACCTTTGTCCATTCCTTGGTGGATGGAGCAGCTTTCAGGGACGGGAGGTTTTGGAGGAGGCGCAGGTGGTCTTCAGAGAGTGAGAGCTGCTTCAGCTCAGCACTTTTCTTCTTCAGTTCAGAGAGTTCTTGTTCCAGCTCTTTGATGAAGCCTTCTGCTTTTTTCTCTATCTGCGCGTGCTTCGATTCAATCATCTTAATGGCTTCGGCCTGCTTTCTCTCAATAGCATCTCTCAGCCTAGTCAAGACCTGAACACCTTCTTCTACTTCCCTGTCTGCGTTTTCCCTGCTGACCTTGACAGAATGTTTGATCTCTTCAATCTTCAGTTGTCTCTGCTGGATCATCTGCTGAAGTTCAGCCTCTGTCTCACCCAGTTCTGCCTTTCTCCCTTCACATTCTTCTTTCAGAGGAACAAATTCATGTTGTTTGTGGTCTGAACTAGTGCAGAGTTTGCAGACACATGTCTGGTCATCTTTGCAGAACAGCTCCAGCAGTTTATAGTGCTGCATACACATCCTGCATTCCAGGTTCTCCACAGGGTCGATCAGCTGATGTCTTTTAAGGCCTGACACTGTCAGATGAGGCTCCAGGTGAGTCTCACAGTAGGACACCAGACACACCATGCAGGACTTCAGGGCCTTCAGTTTGGTTCCAGTGCAGACGTCACAGGGAACTTCTCCTGGTTTGGCAGCTTGTTGCTCTGAGCTGCTGCTGGCTCTCTGATGAGCTGACTCTTTAAAGTGAAAAACCATCTTAGAGATTAAACCATTGACCTGCAGCTCAGGTCTTATGTTGAAAAGCTTTTTACAGTTGGGACAATCACGACGGGTTTTACTATTCCAGTGTTGAGTGATGCAGTTTTTGCAGAAGTTGTGTCCACATGGTGTGCTGACAGGATCGGTGAACACATCCTGACAGAGAGGGCACAGGAACTGATCCTTGGGGAACAGGCTGCTGGCAGCTGACATGTTCACTGAAAACAAAAGTGAAAGTGTGAAGAAGCAAAACGTTATTATTATTATTATTTTTTTAAAGTAGCAAAATATAATTACCAAAAGTTAGAAGACAAATTTGTATCAAATAGCTAAATTTTACAGAAGTGAAAGTTTGATTTGACAAGTTCTTTTCATTAAATGACAAAAGAAGCACACATTGACTGAGGACAGCTCACTAAATGTTACTGTGAGGTCGGCAGCTGACATTTCCATTGAAAACAAAAGTGAAAGTGTGAAGAAACAGAACAACAGAATCTTTTATTGTTAAACATCAAAGAATCATTACCAGAATGTTAGGATATTTTTTTGTATCATATGTTCACATTTTACATTAGTGAAAGTTTCATTTGACAAGTTATTCAAATGTATAAAATACATTTTTTTTTTAAAAAAGACACACCCTGATTGAAAACAGGTGTGTGTGTTAATGCTGGTCTCATAGACACATCAGATATAATCTGCTGTACTTACCGGTGTTTGGCAGAGACTGTTATAAAAGATGAGATGAGCTGAGCTTGATTCTCGCTGTTCAGAGAGACACAACAAGGTGAGTCTCAGCTGCAACACTCTTCTTACTCGAATGATTTCTCAGTTCTTGTTGAGGAGTCTGACATTGGAGCTCACCTGTTTTTCCTATGATGCTCCTCCTCTTGTTTGAGCTCTGTTCCTGACTGTTTGTTTCCTCCCTCAGGTTAACAATAGTGACGTATTTGTTACGCATGGTAATAATATTAGGGAAGCAAAGTACCAAACCTGTCTATGTGCACTGAGAGCTATTTGGAGACTATTTCCTTTTAAAATGCTCTGCAGCTCTCTCTCTTACTCTGACAAAGTTTAAGTTTCATTTATCTGTCTTGTTGCTGTTGCTCCACCTCTCAAGGTATGTTTAATAGGGAGCAAAGTATAAGTAGTTAAACAGTAACTAGTACTGTAATTGCTGTAAAAGTCCTCTTTGTTTTAAAATGGGAGTCTATAACAGGAAACAGAAAAGACACAAACGTGTTTGACATCCAAGAACAAACTGTATTTTTTAGTAAATACATCTTTCCCACTGCAGACTATTATGTGGATGGTTGATTTATCGTACTTGTTCGTTTGTTTTTTGTAAATATGGACCATAAAAGCATCATGAATACTGAAATAGTAAAAGTCTCAAGGTTGGTTTGTTTTTCAAGAAACAGTTCACCCCAAAATGAAATCTCAGTCATCATCTCCTCCCCCCATGCTGATGAAAGTCAGGTGGAGCTTCATAGTCCACCAAACATTTCTGAAACTTCAAAGCAAAACAGTGTTCTCCTAAACTACTGAAGTATCTAGAGACTTGTTTTAAAACATTTAGTCTGAGTCTCCACAACCCCGAGATCACATCAGGTTCACAGTTATAAAGTTTTACAATCCTAAATCACACACACAAGAAACTATCACAAGGATATGAGTCATAATTATCTCACTGTTTACTTACCTCTGTGACCTAAGAGCTGTTAGAAGAGGTCTGAAGCAGGTTTACCTGAGAGAGGGTGACCTCTAGTGGACGATTTCTACAGCTACAGCACCACCTGTCAAATTTCCCGTTATTTTAATGTTATCAGCTTTTTTTCTTTGAATAAGTGTCAACACCTCTTTGCGTCAACACCTCAAGACACCTCAAGTGTCAACACCTCTCCGGGAACCATCACCTTATCGTGGTGGAGAGGTTTGCGCGTCCCAGTGAACCTGGGAGCTAGGTTGTCAAGAGCCATGTGCTCCCGGTAGGGTCTCCCAAGGTAAATTGGTCTCAGGTGAGGGGCCAGACTAAGTATGGTTCACAAAGACCCCATGAAAAACAGAGGTCTGAGGGAAGAGACCATGCCCGGATAAAGCCCGGAGCCCACGTCCGGAGCCAGACCCGGACGGAGGGCCCGTGAGCAAGCGCCTGGTGGCCGGGTCTGCCACGGGGCCCGGCTGGGCACAGTCCGAACGATTAAGGTGGCACTTCTTCCTCCCCAATCATGTGGATCCACCATCCGCAGGAGAAACCGCTGGGGTCGGGTGCGCTGCCACATGGGTGGCAGTGGTGGTGATGGGCCTCGGCGACCCAGATCTGGGTGGCAGAGGCTGACTCTGGGGACGTGGAGTGTCACCTCTCTTGGGGGGAAGGAGCCGGAGCTGGTGCAACAGGTGGACCGTTACCAGTTGGATCTGGTGGGGCTTACCTCCATGCACAGCATTGGCACTGGATCCAAACTCCTGGATAGGGGCTGGACACTATTCTCCAGAGTTGCCAAAGGTGTGAGGCGCCAGGCGGGTGTGAGGATACTCACAAGTGCTCGGCTGAGCACCGTCGTGTTGGAGTTTATCCCTATGGATGAGAGGGTCACCTCCCTATGCCTAAGGGCTGGGGGGAAAACTCTGACTGTTGTTTAGGCATATGCACCGAACGGCAGTTCGGAGTATGCAACCTTCTAAGAGGTCCTGGCTGGGGCCCTGCATGGGGCTCCAGGGGGGGGGACTCCGTGGTCCTACTAGGAGACTTCAACGCGCACGTTGGCAATGAAGGAGATACCTGGAAAGGCGTGATTGGGAGGAACGGCCTCCCTGATCTGAACCCAAGTGGTGTTTTATTATTAGACTTCTGTGCTAGTCACAGTTTGTCTATAATGAACATGTTCGAATACAAGGATGCCCATAAGTGTACATGGTACCAGAGCAGTCTAGGTCAAAGGTCAGTGATTGATTTTGTGATCGTATCATCCGATCTGAGGCCGTGTGTTTTGGACACTCGGGTGAAGAGAGGGGCAGAGCTGTCAACTGATCACCACCTGGTGGTGAGTTGGGTTTGGTGGCAGGGGAAACCCCTAGACAGACCTGATAATAAAGCCCAAACGAGTAGTGCAGGTAAATTGGGAACGTCTGGGGGAGGCCCCTGTCCGAGAAGCTTTCAACTTTCAACTCCTGCTAGAGAATCTCAGAAGGAGCTTCTGTAGCATCCCTGTGGAGGCTGGGGATATCAAACCTGAATGGATGATGTTCAAAGCTTCTGTTGTTGAAGCTGCAGCTGTGTCCTGTGGTCATTGGGTCTTAGGTGCATCAAGGGACGGCAACCCTCGGACACCGTGGTGGACACCGGTGGTCAGGGAAGCCGTCCGACTGAAGAAGGAGTCCTTTAGGGACATGTTGTCCCAAGGGACTCCTGATGCAGTTTTGGGGTACCGAAGGGCAACAGCCGCAGCCGTGGCAGAGGCAAAGCAGCGGGTGTGGGAGGAGTTTGGCGAGGCCATGGAGAAGGACTTTCGGGCGGCGCCAAGGCGATTCTGGAAAACCGTCCGGCACCTCAGAGGGGGGAAACGGGGAACCACCCAAGCTGTGTACAGCGAGGATGGGACCTTGTTGACTTCAACTGAGGAGGTCATAGGGCGGTGGAAGAATACTTTGGTGACCTCCTGAATCCCACTCAGCCACCATCTGTAGCGGAGACAGAGCTGGAGGATGATGGGGTATCATCGTCCATTTCCCTGGGTGAAGTCACTGCGGTAGTCAAACAACTCCACAGTGGCAAAGCCCCAGGGATCGATGAGATACCACCAGAAATGCTGAAGGCTCTGGGTGTTGAAGGGCTGTCTTGGTTGACACGCCTCTTCAACATTGCGTGGGGGTCGTGGACGGTGCCGAAGGAGTGGCAAACAGGTGTGGTGGTCCCTATCTTTAAGAAGGGGGACCAGAGGGTGTGTGCCAATTACAGAGGTATCACACTACTCAGCCTGCCTGGGAAAGTCTACTCCAAGGTGTTGGAAAGGAGGGTCCGGCCGATTGTCAAACCTCAGATTGAAGAGGAACGATCAGATTCCGTCCTGGTCGTGGAACAATGGACCAGCTCTTTACTCTTACAGGGATCCTGGAGGGGGCCTGGGAGTACAATCTCCTAGTCCACATGTGTTTTATGGATCTGGAGAAGGCGTATGACCAGGTCCCCAGGGATGTTCTGTGGAAGGTGCTGCGGGAGTATGGGGTGAGTGGGTCCTTTCTCAGAGGCATCCAATCTCGATATTCTCAAAGTGAGAGCTGTGTGCGTGTACTCGGAAGTAAGTCAGACTGGTTCAAAGTGGGTGTTGGCCTCCGCCAGGGCTGTGCCTTGTCCCCAATCCTGTTTGTGATATACATGGACACGATTTTGAGGCACAGTCGTGGTGTGGAGGGGTTACAGGTCAGTGACCTGGAGATCACATCACTGCTTTTTGCAGATGATGTGGTCTTGATGGCATCATTGGCTTTAGATCTACAACGCTCACTGGATCGGTTCGCAGCTGAGTGTGAAGCGGCAGGGATGAGGATCAGCACCTCTAAATCTGAGGCCATGGTTCTCAGTAGGAAACCACTGGCTTGTCTACTTCGGGTGGGGAATGAGTCCTTGCCCCAAGTGAAGGAGTTTAAGTACCTCAGGGATTTGTTCACGAGTGAGGGGATGATGGGGCGGGAGATTGACCGGAGAGCCGGAGCAGCAGGTGTGGGGTTGTATGTGTTTCACCGCACGGTTGTGATGAAAAGGGAGCTGAGCCAGAAGGCAAAGCTCTCAATCTACCGGTCAATCTTCGTCTCTACCCTCACCTATGGTCATGAGCGATGGGTCATGACCAAAAGAATGAGATCGGGGATACAAGTGGCCGAAATGGGTTTCCTTCGCAGGTTGGCTGGGGTCTCCCTTAGAGATAGGGTGAGAAGCTCAGCTATCCGGGAGGGATTCGGAGTAGAGCCACTGCTCCTTTGCGTGGAGAGGAGCCAGTTGAGATGGTTTGAGCATCTGATGAGGATGCCACCAGGGCGCCTTCCTAGGGAGGTGTTCCTGGCACGTCCAACTAGGAGGAGACCTAGTGGTAGACCCAGGACCAGGTGGAGAGATTATATCTCCTCTCTGGCCTGGGAGTGCCTGGGGATTCCCCAGTCAGAGTTAGCTGATGTGGCCGGGGAAAACGAAGTCTGGGGCTCACTGCTGAAGCTGCTGAAGCTGCTGCCCCCGCGGCCCAAACCCGGATAAAGCGGACGACAATGGATGTATGGATGGATGGATGTGTTTGCATTATAATATTTAGTGTAAGTTGTGATTTAGCTCAACAGAACAGCAGCACTGTTACTTATTATTGTAATCAAACTTACAAGTTAATCACAGAGCTAAACAGTAAACTAGTTGTCAAGTGTTACAATGATAGTTTGAATCCAAATTCTTGAATGTGAATGTTTTCTGGTTTCTTTCCTCCTTGATGACAGAAAACTGAAAAAACTTTTTCATTTAAAAAATATAAATATACATATGGAAGCTATTTTAAAAAATGTCGATTTTTTTCCTAAATATAAAAACCATAAAATATATTTTGAGTCAACGGGTCACATGTAAAGGAATTTACTGAAAAAAATACAGATTTTTAATTTCTATATAAAATATATAATAACATAAATGAAACATGTGAGGAGCACTAAATTATTTAATTAAATATTAAACTAAGTGTGATGTTATAATGTGGCTTTGATTTCGTCTCAATTGATCAAACGAATTGGAAGCTACTGACAAAAAAATGCAGATTTTTTTCATTTATATTTTATTAATCAAACATTAATATAAAATATGACAAAAGCTTAAATTCAGTACAAAGAGGTGTGTCCTCGTCATCCAGACTATTAATACAATTACACACTGGTCTGATATCACTGGGTCACATGACAATTATTTCCCATTCAAATATTTCTGTAAAATTAATTCATCAAACATCAGCAACAAAATGTGTTTTAGGAAACTAATTATGTATAATTTTTAATAATTTTAATGTTTGTGGTTAATCTATCTATTTTTATTCATTATTATTAAATCATATCACTGTTTGTTGCCCCTTATTGTGTTGTATAGATGTTGTATCTTTGTTAGACAAAAAGAAAACACTAGATATAATCTTACTAAATCTGTCTATTTCAGTATAAACACAGCATAAAAACAAGTTTCCCTCGTTAATGACAGAGACAACAATCTCACTTTTTCCACTCTTCAATCATTTCTTTACAAACATATTAGTAATATGATAAACAGTATATAAGAGATATCAAGAGGCAAAGCATGCGTGTATTCTCCACATATGTTGTGACAGATTTTCATGATTGTTGTTCTGTTCTGTCGACTGAAGGTCATTTTACAAACTCTCTAAAATATTCAAATGAGAAGTTAGAGATCACAACTGAGACATAAATGTCCCCTGCAAAAGGTTGCCACTGAGAACATTTCTTAAGGTTAGTCCTGTGACTATTGGACTGCTATTTTGATATTTACAGACAGTTTAAAACTTAATTAAACTATATTATACAAGATCAATAAAATGACAATGACAACAATTACAGCAGTAAGTTGCAGCACAGAGTCGGATAAAATAAAGATGAAAAAATCAACATTAACTAGAATGCAAATGAAACGCTCTGTACATTATCACTAAATATGGAGAATTGTTACATCCAAAAAGTAGTGTCTAATTTTTCGGAGTACGGTTGACAGGACAGATGATCAGAGGGGCGGAGTTTTTGCCACCCTGATTAGAGGAGGGGCAGAATAATGGGAGGAGTCTCTCAGTGAAGCAGCAGCCAGTGAAGGCGTGGATAAGATTGGCAGCATCCACGTCATAAAACAAGACCAGACCCTCCTCATAATCCACAAACACCCCCACCTTCTCAGGCTTTGACTTTGAATCAAGACAGCATGTAGCAGCCCAGTACTCATTTTCATTCCTCAAACCAAGAGTCCAGTAACCATTCTGAGGATCAATACTGATTTTATCCTTCCTATTGATTGACTCTTTGGCAATTCCTAAAACCCACTGAGTCTTCCCTTTAACCTGAACCTCAAAGTAAAATCTTCCTGTCAAAATGACCTGCTTCCCTAAGACGCACAGAATAGTAGAAAACCTCTTTGGGTTATCTGGGAGCTTCTTCTGTGCATCAACATGATTTACCTGTTTACCATCTGTAGACAGGATGAGTGTTGGATGTGCTGTATCAGGATCAAGAGTCACATCCACTGCAAACTTCTGGGCAGTTCTGAGCTCAGTCTTTGGTAGCAGTTTCTTCAATTCAATTTTGAGCATCTCCACCAATGGAGCAGAAGCTGCCCTCAAAATACCCTCATAAGATGGAGAACGGACTCTGACTTTTGTCCAGTCCTTGGTGGGTGGAGTAGCATTCATGGACAGGAGGTTTTGTAGGAGGTGTGGGTGGTCTTCAGACTGTGAGAGCTGATCCAGCTCATCACTTTTCTTCTTTAGCTCAGAGATTTCTTGTTCCAGTTCTTTGATGAAACCTTCAGCTTGTTTCTCTATCAGTGTGTGCTTCGATTCAATCACCTTAATGGCTTCAGCCAGCATTCTCAAAATAGTGTTTTTCAGCCTAGTCAAGACCTGAACACCTTCTGCTATTTCCCTGTTTGCATTTTCCCCGCTGACCTTGACAGAATGTTTGATCTCATCAATCTTCAGTTGTCTCTGCTGGATCATCTCCTGAAGTTCAGCCTCTGTCTTACCCAGTTTTGCCCTTCTTTTGTCACATTCTTCTTTCAGAAGAACAACTTCATGTTGTTTGTGGTCTGAAATAGTGCAGAGCATGCAGACACATGTCTGGTCATCTTTGCAGAACAGCTCCAGCAGTTTATCATGCTTCATACACATCCTGCCTTCCAGGTTCTCCACAGGGTCGATCAGCTGATGTCTTTTCAGGACCGACACTGTCAGATGAGGCTGTAGGTGAGTCTCACAGTAGGACACCAGACACACCATGCAGAACTTCACGGCCTTCAGTTTGGTTCCAGTGCAGACGTCACAGGGAACATCTCCTGGTTTGGCAGCTTGTTGCTCTGAGCTGCTGCTGGCTCTCTGTTGAGCTGACTCTTTAAAGTGAGAAACCATCTCAGAGATTAAAGTATTGACCTGCAGTTTAGGTCTTCTTTTGAAAAGCGTTTTACAGTTGGGACACTCACAATTGGCTTTAATATTCCAGTGTTGAGTGATGCAGTTTTTGCAGAAGTTGTGTCCACATGGTGTGCTGACAGGATCAGTGAACACATCCAGACAGATGGAGCACAGAAACTGATCCTCAGAGAGCAGGCTGCTGGCAGCTGACATGTTCACTGAAAACAAGGTGAAAATGTGAAGAAGCAGAATCTCAATGAAATAATTATTTAAAAGTATCAAACTACAGAGTGCCACAGTAACTCACGCTGCCTGTCCTCCCCCCTCTCTCTCATCCCGTCTCTTGTAAACTCTTAAACTGTCCAATCCAATAAAACCATAAAAAAGGCCAAGAGAATACTTCCAACAATTACTATGAATACTAAATTTAGCAGACAAATAAGTGAAAGTTTAATTTGATAAGTTTATTTTCATTAAATGACAAAAGAAGCACACATTGACTGAGGACAGCTCATTAAATGTTACTCTGAGGCTGGCGGCTGACATTTCCACTGAAGACAAAAGTGAAAGTGTGAAGAAGCAGAACGACAGAATCTTTCATGATTAAACATCAAAGAATCATTACCAGAATGTCAGGAGACACTTTTGTATAATATGCTTACATTTTAGAGTAGTGAGAATTTCATTTGACAAGTTATATAGATGTAAAAAAAGAAAAAAAAAAAAGATACACCCTTGAAAACAGCTCCAGTGTGTGTGTGTGTTGATGCTGGTATTATAGACACATTAGATATAATCTGCTGTACTCACCGGTGTTTGGCAGAGACTGTTATAAAAGATGAGATGAACTGAGTTTGATTCTCGCTGTTCAGAGAGAAACAACAAGGTGAGTCTCAGCTGCAACACTCTTCTTACTCGGATGATTTCTCAATCCCAGTTAAGGAATCTGACATTGAAGTTCACCTGATTTTCCGCTTTTGTTCCACCTCTAGTTTCAGCTCTTGATTCTGATGAGGCTGCAGGGTGTTAATAAAATCCTGATACGCAGAAACCTCTGGAACTAGTCAGGTAGCCGAGTCTGATTTTCTCTTATCTCTCTCAGTGTGCTGTACTCACCAGGGTGTGACAGAGACTGCTGTTAAACTGAAAAAAGACCACATGAACTGAATTTATTCCTCAATGATGTGTCTGAACTGCAGCTCTCTCTCTTACTCTGACAAAGTTTAAGTTTCATTTATCTGTCTTGTTGCTGTTGCTCCACCTCTCAAGATATGTTTAATAGGGAGTACAAGTTGTTGAACAGTAACCCTGTAGTTGCTGGATACTTTTTAAAGTCCTCTTTGTTATAAACTGGCAGTCTATAGCAGGAAAGAGAGAATAGAAGGTCAGTCTCTGACATCCAAGAACAAACTTTTGTTTGCTGTTTTTTGGTACATATACATTTCATTTTGACTTGATGCTTAGGCGTCCCAGTAAGCTGTGACAGTGATGTGCCAGTGCTTTCTAGCACATACATGAACAACATTTAGCTTTCCATTATAAGGCTATTCCCCCTCAGACCAAATTCTTATAGAATGATCACCTCTGACTGAACATACGTGCAGTAATTCCCCCTTTTTTTAAAGCAAAACATACTAATTAAAGCTACATTTCTAACATACTGCAGGATCTTCAGCCAGCCACATGCACTGTTTTTTATCTGTCTATGAACACATGACGCTCCCAGGACATTCTGTCTTCATACGATAGGATGTCGATGTCATGCGTACCCTGTATATACGCTACGGTCTGGATAAGGGCATTCTATTCCAGGGTTTCCTCTACATGTAATTGATTGTGGCGCACCGCCACGGCAAAATAAAAGCCGCCACACCTTCAGAATAATGTTGTTTTTTTGTTGGTTTTTTTTTACCTTGTTTTTATGTTGTTTTATGTTTATATTAATGTAAATTATTGTATGAAATGTGATTTTGGCACAAAACATGGTGTTTTTCATGAAATGTGACGCTACGCTGCAAATAGCTACTAGAGGTGGATTTCATCGTTCGATGTCGAGATTCAGTTCCCGTCGGTCAGTTCGGCAGGAAGAATCGTTCGTATCGTTCGTTCGTTCGTTCGTTCGTTCAGTCGCGTTTCCGGTACAACGTTGTTTAGCAGTGAATCATGTAATGCACAGTTCTCAGCTCCTCGTTCTCATCGTGCTAACGGTCAACATAACGCTGTAGTTCAAGGCTAATACATAACTTCATGATTATGTGTACTTTTAGACAACATAAGACAGTGGATAATGTGTATCTTCACCATAATCACTCTGGGTGCAATCCAAGAACGAGTGACTGACTGAACGAGAACGCCAGGAGAGGAATCATCCTCTCCTGGCGTTCTCGTTCAGTCAGTCACTCGTTCTTGGTTGACCACTTTTTTTCAGTAACAAGTAATATAACAATATTTCCAAACCAGTAATCAGATTAAAGTTATTTATTCATATCACTGTGCATTACTATTTTGTCATTTTCCTCAGTAAAAATATGTATTTTTGCTTTCTTCTTGCGTCTCGGGGAGTGAAGTCACGTGTGCGACAAGTCACGTTTTCAGCATGAGGACAACTCACGTGTAACACCATGCGTGAGAACGAACGAACGAACGAACATTGAGACATTCAAATATTTTATTAATCTGGCATGACAGAAAATACAAAGACAGCATGCATTTACCATTTCACTGATATTCAAATGTAAAAGGCAATCTTCAAACGTAAAAGTGGTATTGTTAATGTCAACCATTATCATAAGCCAAGCGTGACTGACTGACTGAACGAGAACGATGAGCTACGAACAAAATTAAAAAAAAAAAAATCATGGAAACGGTTGCTATGCTTTCCTGTTTCTCATTGGCTAAAATTCGAAGACAGTGTCCTAGACTCAGCATACGATTGGCTGGCTCTCAGTCCTCGTCACCTCTCTGATAACCGAACAGTGAACGACACACAGCGAGTCAGCAGCAGCGACTCTGTGAGAACGAACGAATGAACGAGAGAGAAGTGAAACGTGGAATCAGGTCAGTTCGTTCGCGTTAAAGAGTCGTTCCTTCGAACTGATTCGTTCGCAAACGAGCCATCTCTAATAGCTACCCTTATTTTGAAAAACCAACACCGGAGTCACCACCTGCCTGTCTGGCTGCGGCGCCCGAAAGACGAAGAGAGTAGAGACAACAGTCCGACGTGGAGGGACAGAAAAGGGTGAAAGACACATTCTATGCAGGAAGAGATGTTTATTTGACTGTATTCAGTATAGACTAGTTTAGTTATTCAACCCTCTGGGGTCGACGGACGCGCCGGCTCGTCCAAATCACGTGACCGCGTTAAGACGACGGAGCAGCGAGATTTATTCTCCGTTTCAACTTGTGGCTAAAGTGTGGACGTCAAACTATATACCAGTTTTTAAATTGTGTTGATAGGCCGAGTAAAACCGGACTTGTGATAAATAATGGACGCTTTTCGCGAATATCGCCGTCACGTTTGGTGTTTGGTGCAGCAAGAAACGGTAAAAACGGCCTTTCCTCAGTAACGTGTCCGCAAACAGAAGGCGCTTGCAAGCAAAAAAACACGTGACACCCCCTTTCCTATTGGTGGAAAAAGCCACCACATCAACCAATCACAAAATTATATGGCAAAGCACGTGGTTTGGTTGCTGGGGAACAGGGGGAAGTTGTGGGGAGGGACGGCGAAGAAAGAGTAACCCCTTTCACACAGGAGAAGCCGCATTATCTCCGCCGATAGCGATTCACACAGAGGAAGCAGCTCCGCATTAAAGACGAACCGACGTGAATTCACACAGAAATCCGGCGCTGCGGCTCCTAAAGAGGCGTGACGGTTCACGTCATGATGATGACGTCAGTGTGTTTTCAAGGTGTTTCCCCGTCAATCTAAACCCGCGGATAGTTTATAATCATATGGATGCTGTTATAATGTGTAGTGATTGAGATCCTGACCCACCAAACATCCTGGAAAGTGACAAAGTTATGTTTTTCGCGCTAAATTACATAATTAGCCTACATCACCATCAGTAAACTGGACGCTGTCTGACTCGCGGGGACGGAGGCTGTCTTCCGGGGGAAAGTTCACTGAAGTCTCGGTCTGGAGGGCTGACCGTCGCGGTGATTTATTTTCATCACAAACACTCTGTGAGTTTAAGTTTTTTGCCGCCGACAGACGCTGTTTTTTGGGCAGAAATGTGTCGGTCAGACAGACAGGCGGACAGACGGGAGGACAGACAGGAGGACAGACGGGAGGGCAGAGGGAGGACAGAGGCTTCTCCACGTATATCTGCGGTATTTTTTTCCTCATATAAGTTGCCAAAGACAGTTACAGTTGCTACGTTACTGTTGTTTGGTCCTGTAACGTTGCTTTGTGGGACATTTCTCTGTATTAAGTTGAGTGAAGGACCTGTGTAGGTAACCGACCGTCCGATCGACACGCCCTCGATACGTGAAGCCGGCTGATCCGTTCACACTGGTTCGGTTCGCCAATAATGCGGCCCTGACACTACCTCCAGAGGCGGATCAGCGCCGGAGCGAAATTGAACCCCTCACCGCATCGGAGAGATTCACACTGAGAGGGATGCGGAGAATTGGCGCACTGAAGCCGCACCCAAACGCCAGTGTGAAAGGGGGCTACTGACAGCGACAGAGACAGCGTTAGTGACAGCGAGTTTTGAGAGTTGAGACTTT
>JBBNBP010000215.1:0-19073 GCA_039737535.1 Lagodon rhomboides | reverse complement strand
GTGCTTTTTTAGAATAAATGCAGTGGAATTATTTTATTCTTTACACATCCCGGCGCTCTCTCTCTCAGCGCACGTCTAATAAGTGAGGTGTGATTTTATGTTGCTGGCAGGAGTTTAAAGACTCGAGTCTTTACAAAGGCAAACAGAGGGGACTTAAGGGGAGCGGGATTTAACAGTTTGATGCCTGTCGTCTTCCTCCTGGTGTATGTTGGTTCTTTTTCCATTCCAGTACACTTGCGACTGTATAATGAATTATGCCGATGTTGAATTAGCATGTAGCTGTCGCTTCGGCGCCGGTGCCTGCCTCGTGACAGGACCACCGTAGCACACGCTGGCGTCTAGAGAGGAGGGCTTCCGCTGTGATTTATTAACTGCTGAAGCCACAATGAAGTGTGCCCACTGAAGCACCAGTGCAAACAAATAGGGCCGGGCCTGTCGATGTAAATTCAAGCAGACAGGCCGACCGCAGCCCGACAAGAAAAGGGTTAATTATGCAAAAGCAATTTTGGCTTTCGAGTCAGGTTTTTAAGGATTGGAGTGATTATTCAAGATTACATCACATTGTCATGTCAAAATTTATACTATATACTGATTTTAGGGATCTAATTATTTTAAGACAGTTACTGAAATTTGGTGGTTTTATGCAGTTAGGTCATGCATTTTTATTTTTGCCTGCTTCTTCTTTAAAACCAACAACATGAAGCTACATGTTTAAAATGAGGAGGTATTTGCACGATGAGAATAAAAAAGTGATGATGATGCTGGTGTGGTGGAATATTTTCGATATAAAGAAGACTGAAAACATTGTCTACAGATGAAGATTAGCGTGATTGATGATTATTACAAAAATAATATTCCAGATGCTCTTTGAAAGATCTTTATGATGAATATAAACATTGTTAGCTAACATGGCTAATGCCAGACATTAGCCTTGCTACCTGTCTATGCGCTACCTTCTTCCTTTATGTCTTTATTTATTGAGTCTCATCAGGTAAAAGAATGTAGCATAAAATGACCCAACTTACTTACTAAAAAATGTTGTGGTGTTGACGCGGTTTCTTTCAGTGACAAGCTAACGTTACTGTTAGCAAACAGCGTTAAGCGTTTTTCATCTGTGTTGTCGAATCCATGTCGTTTCCTCACATTACTTCACAGATGTTCTGGTGTTACGATCTGTCTTTATTTATTGAGTCTCATCAGATAAAAGAATATAACATATAATGACCCAACTTCCTTAAAAAATGTTGTAGCGTTGACGCGGTTTCTTTCAGTTGTGGCGCTGCAGTGACAAGCTAACGTTACTGTTAGCAAACAGCGTTACCGTTTTTCATCTGTGTCGTTTCCTCACATTACTTCTCAGATGTTCTGGTGTTACGATCTGTCTTTATTTATTGAGTCTCATCAGGTAAAAGAATTTAACATATAATGACCCAACTTCCTTAAAAAATGTTGTAGCGTTGACGCAGTTTCTTTCAGCTGCCTCGCTGAGTGACAAGCTAACGTTACTGTTAGCAAACAGCGTTAGCGTTTTTCTTCTGTGTTGTTTCCTCACATTACTTCTCAGATGTTCTGGTGTTACGATCTGTTCAGTGTGACGAGCTCGCATCATTGTGCCACAGCAAAGAGAAAAACAAATAGCCGAGTCTATAAAATGTAAAGTTTGAATTCAAACATACGTTACGTTTGAGCATCATAGTTCGAATTTCAAATAGAAAAAGTGACCTTTGCTGCTGATCCTTTCCTTTTCTAAAACCACTTCAGCTGCTTCTATTCTCCAACTACAAGAAAGAAGCATCACAGGATGTTTGTAGTTTGAATAAGCTCCACATGAGTTAAAAGAAACTGAAGCATCCCAGGTTGTGACTTTAAAGCCCTGCACCCTTCACCTCTCTAATCAAAGTGCTCTTACAAATGTCAGCCCGGGCAGTTGTTGATCCGCCTGGACACGCTGTCACCTGACCGGCGTTGTGTGTCACTCCTTGGCCGATCTCCATGTGCCGCTGCTGCCGGTGATGTAACACCGCGGATCGCATTTCAGCATGTGGGTGCGGAGCGGAGGGCCTCCTGAAAGGTGTCCGCCGGTTTGAACCGCGGCTAACCAATCTCTGTCAGAGGCCTTTATGTTTGACCGTCCGTCTCGCTAACTGTGACAGAACAGCCCAACATCATTAATTAAACATCAGGCTTTCCCCACAACCGCCCCGATCGCCGTGACAGGGCTGCCATGCCAACAGTCCCCGTCGACATGCCTTCGAAATCTAGAAGGGGATTACATATGGTAATGGTTTTTGACAGCCTGCCATTTGCCTCTGTTAATCTGATGGGATAAGATATCTGGACCGCGGAGCGTGGCGTGTTGTAACTCTTTGAGTCTGATATTGTTGTGCCGTGAAAAAAAAAACTGAATCATATTTTTTGAAGATGCAAGCAGTGTCCTGGAAGAAATCTTAATCCCCTGACAAGCTTTTGATAGGATCCCAAATACTGCTACTGACTCAAAAGTGTATTTTTAGACCTGGATCTTGTTTGTATTTGCTGTCAATTTTAATATTTCTCCCGCTTATGAACTCCTGTCATGTACGTACGAGATGATGTGACAATCTATAAACGGACCTGTGTCCTTCCCCGGCGATAACACTTCTTCTCCACGGAAGCTAGTTACGACGCTAGCCCGCGGGCTGCCGGCCCACTTTTTGTTTTGCCACGGTTCATTCCCCTTCAGAGAGACGAGACGGGAGTTTATTCTCTGGTGTTCAATTGAGACTCACCCCAAACTCGGAGCCCCGCTCTCCTCTCTCGTGATGTATCTCCGTCGCGAGCGGTCCAATTAATATTTTAATACCCACACCCATCTTCATACGAGGCCGTGAGCCAATCTCCTCCAATGACTAATATATGGGCGACGGAGAATGTTACACATGTGCTCGCCGAAAACAAGCAAACGAGGGGGAGAAGAAGTGGGTTTAGGCAAGCTGCTTCCCCCCAAATAGGGACGTAAATCATCTCCGAGCATGATATTCCGAGCTTATCCTCAAAGAGCGAGAGCTTTTCTTTTTTTTTCTCTTCTCCCCTCGGCTGTGTGAAAATGAAATGAATATTTCCAGATAAACAAGCGAGACGGTTAAACATCCCACCTCTCAAAAAGCCAACGACCGTGCGCTTTTATTAAATATCGATTTGATTCGTAAAAAAAAAGAAAAGGCCACACGGGGTTAAACACACGTCAAGTTCGTCCGTTACAGTTTACTTTTCTTGTCGTCTCGCCGATCAGATCCTGACCGGGAGATGCAAACATATGTTAGAGTGCAGCTTCCTGTATCAGCGAATTCATTACCGAGCACAGCCGACGTACGAATCCCCTTGTTTTTATTCACATTAACACGCAGGAAATAAAGCGAGGCAATAAAGCCCGGTGCCTCCTTGGCGAGAATTGCTTGTCAACAGCAGCGGGGAGGACTAAGGCGCTCGTCTTGACAGCGAGCCATCTTTGAAACGCCTCCAAGAGGGAAATGGCATCCATTAGAGACGTACAGAAAATGTGTGTTGACTCTGGAGGGAGGGTGGAGAGGAGGGAGGGAGGGAGGGTGGGGGTCCGAGTCACACACATACGCGCTAAGATAATTGTTTATCCCTGGGAGAACCTCCAGTGTTTGTCTGCGGGTGGCTAAGTAAGTTCACCAGCACTATTGGACAGGGAGCGCCCGGCGGTGCCCGACACTCGGAAAACATTAGGATGAATCAATTAGGCCGCCATTAGCCAATAAAGTGGCCCTCACTGAGTCGTGTAATTATGACCCACAGCAAAGCCAATTTTATGGAGGCACATCATCCCCCCTTTCTTTTCTTTTATTAATTTTATTTGTTTGAGATAATCCGTCCATGGTTTTTAATTATGTGCTTTAGGTTCAGGCTGGAAATAAATAAATCATCGTTGGTTCTGCGGGTTTCTCTCTCTCCACCGTCGCGTCTGTCATCGTTGAAGGGATCGCGCTGATTAGTCGGGTAGATTAAAAAAATACGAACACCGTCGCCTCTCTTTTTCCTGCAGAATCCCACGTTAACCCCACTCGGAGACGCTTCCCCCCCCCCGCCACCACCATCAGATTGTGCGATAAGAGGCGGCGGGAAGAGCCGATATTATAGTCAGCAGCTACTTAGCTTGTTCCCAGCTCAGAGGACACTGTGTAAGTGTGACAATGTGCTGTCAATGAGGGATGACAGTACACAGCCAACATGGCGTAATGCATTGTTCCTTCCTGGGTCCCTCCTGACAGATGCTCTCCAAGACAGCTGGATCAGCAGCAGAGAGCGGCGCCGGGATCCGGGCTGAGGACGGCGACGCCAGGCTGATTAGCGAGGGTGTGCACGTGTCAGCGGCGAGGCCCGTCGGAGTTTGTGTTTTTTGATTTCGGTTGAAGACACGTTTATTTCTTAGCGTAATGCTCAGCTTTACCTAGCTGAAGTGAATGTAGTCGTTAGCTTTCCGTTTGTCCGTGACCTTTCTTATTCCAAACACAGTCGGCCTACTGGTGTTTTTTTCTTTCCTCCCTCTCTCTCTCTCTCTCTCTCTCTCTCTCTTCGCCTTCCAAGAGATCTCCTTAGAAATGACCTTCTCCGCAACAGCCCGCTCTTACAAGACTGATGTCGGAGGTGCTTCAAGCCAAGTAAAATAAACACATCGTGAATGTTAAGCTGGAACTTGGCAGACGCGGATCCGAGCGTTTCTGTGGACACGGGGAATTTTTATGTTCCATTTTCCTCTGACAGTCCAGACGGTTTATGAGTTCGGAGAGAAAGCTGGTCTCGGTTTTTTTCAGTAGAAACGTCTGAGAAGAGCTTCCCCCCTGTTCATTTTTTTTTGCATGCTGGCGCTCGTTGAGTCGGGCTTTTACTTGTGAGATCATTTCTGTGTTGGAGTTGTGAGTCGTCCAAAGCAATCAGCCGAATTTAGGGATCAGAATTTGAAAACCTTTCGCTCCTCTGGTCAAAATAATCTCAGTTTTCTTTCTTCTTCTTCTTCTTCTTCTTCTATGACTTCCAGAGAGTGCAGCTCTCTTCTCCTCCGTCGGGATATTTTGTGGTGTGCTCTCGTTTTAACACCCACTTTATTCTGGTATTTACGAGGTGGTAACTATAGAGAGAAAGAAAGAAACACTGCCTCTCCATGCTGCTGATGTACGCTAACCGAAGCGGACAGGCGTGTTTGGACTTTCTGACGGAGCGGGGTTTGATCGGGTCAGAACGCGAGGTGCGGCGGGTGTGAAGCCATCCGAGAGTCTCCCCGTCCATCCGTCCATACATTACAGGAGTGATGAAGGAGTCTGGGTAATGAGACAGGATGTTTGTACAGTCCTGCCATCCCAGGAGACCCCCACCTCCTCCGCCTCCGCCTCCTCCGACACTCCTCCCACACTCAATCTACCTCCCGCTGAGCCCGTGGCCTGAACCCCTGACCTCCTCCACTCGCCAACAGTTGCCATATTTGCATTTCCAGTCCACTTAAAGCGGAGGGGGGTCGGCCGAGGGAGCCCTGCGAGTACAGCAGGCCTCATTCTCATCCCGGTGACCCCCCGCCCGGGCCGACCGACCCGGACAGCAGTCTGGGGTTAATGCACCAAGCGCTCCCATTGTCTCTGAATTAATGAAGTGCTCCCCGCCTGTCCCTTCTCGTTCACTGACAACGAGACAAATGACAAATGGTAACGTTTTAAATGGCTATCGACACACGCGGGGCACGAAGTCACAGAGGCAGAGCTGGTGTTAGCCCCCCCCCCCCCCCCGCGACAATAACGCCAGCTGCTGTCGATGCACTTTCGATGTCCACTCTGGGATCAATTTGGATCCGAGCAGCAGCGGTGGCGGCGGCGCTCTCTACGCGCGGGAGAAGGTGTTTTATATTGAAATGGATGGTTCTCAGATGGAGGAGGACGAGTCAGAGCCTGGAGTGTTTTCACCCCAGAAAATGGAAGGTGGGACTTTGAATCTCGTAAAGAATGACGAGGGAGACCTCTAGTGGAGGACGGAGGCGCCCGTCCACACGATGGTGGGCGAGGAGCCTCCAGGATGCCGTTTATCGAGCAGAGCAGCACTGAACATTGTGTTTCATGTCGCGTTTCAGATCAATTAATATTGATAACGCTATATACTGTGTCGTTTTAGGAGTCCAGCTCACAACCAGGCCCTCTTTTCTCTGCTCGTTTACTGTCTGTCCAATAAAATCTACATCTGAGGGAACACAAAGTATCAAGTACGCCGTAACGTAAGAGTATATTTTAAAATAGCACCATATATAGATAACTCAATAATCAGCAGTTATAACGCCATGAATTGCCAAATACTGATCTTAAATCTTGGGATTCATTTCATAATTTAGTGTTTCTGTCAATTTCTTGGTTTATAAAAATAGAGATTTTTTTTTTATTAGAGGTTTTTAAGTGAATCACGAACTACTTCCTCTAAATCAGCCTCTCGGTCCGGTCTGTCATGACACAGCTCCTCTGTTGTTAACGTTCATTTTATACAAACTGAGAATAAGTCGTGTTTAATGTCAAAACATCCTCGTTAAGGGTGTAAGTATCTGCTCATCACACGCCGACCGTCTCCAGCTCGCTGCGAGCGGCTGCGTGTGTGGCTGCAGCGTCCAGCTGACAGCTCGTTACGCCGCGTCGCGCCGCTCTAAGGTGCGACCTTCCCCGCTGACCTCTGACCTCCTCCTGTCATTGCAGTGCTGAGTATCCGCGGCGCCCAGGAGGAGGAGCCCCCGGACCCCCAGCTCATGCGGCTGGACAACATGCTGCTGGCGGAGGGCGTGTCCGGTCCGGAGAAAGGCGGCGGCTCGGCGGCCGCAGCGGCGGCGGCGGCGGCCTCGGGTGGAGCCGGGCCGGACAACTCGGCGGAGCACTCGGACTACAGAGCCAAGCTGTCGCAGATCAGACAGATCTACCACACGGAGCTGGAGAAGTACGAACAGGTGAGGAGAGCACATGTCAACAGCAGACGTCTCAGTTTTATTGATTCTGATTGTTACAGACTGAATCAGACCGTCGTAACAACACGAGTAGTGATCGTAATCTGTTTCTTTCCAAAGAGAGAACAGAAACAGGTTGTATATTTGACCATCACCTTGTTAGAGGAGGCTGTAACACTGTTTACTGAGGTTTATCTCAACATTTCAGACTTCTTTTTTATGTAATTACGACCCTCCTCACAATATAAAGTAACAACAACAATAATGCACAAATAAAGGGCAGGTTCACCCAAAAGGCTGCAGATGGAAATTCAGGTGAAGTTTGAAAGTCCACAAAACATTTCTGGAGCTGCAGCTGAAGCAGCGCGGGAAGTGTTTACATCGCTTGAGCCTACATTTCCCACAATGCATCTTGACCTGCATCTTAAACATTATTAAGGGTTTAGGGCTCCAGCTGATGATAATGATCGATAAATCTGTTGATCGTTTTGTGTATAACAGAGTTTCCTCAACATGCTCAAGTTGCTTGTTTTGTCCAATTAACAGTCCAGAAAGTGGACAAAATTCAATTTACAATCATATGAAACAGAAAAAGCATCATTGGTTAGCAAGCGAGCTAGATTTGCTAACACAGATCCTCTTATTTGCTGGATTTCATGGTAACAGTGCTGCTCGCTGAGAAACATTACTGACAAATGGATGTGTCGAGGACTATTTTAAAAATAAGTTTTGAAGCCACCACTTCCTCGACACAAAGTGACGCCCTCGACCGGAAACAACAAATGTCTGGTTAACCGTCGGGGGAACCACTCTGGCTCGTCCTCTTTACGATGAAAGCGTCTCATTCAGAGCTGAAAATACTGAGTCGATTATTTGATTGGTCACAAGATAAAATAATCAGCGGCTATTTTTACCGTTTAAATCATGTTTTTGAGTAATAACACAAGAAGTCCTCTCACTGAAGCCACTAATTTGAGAGGATCTGCTGCTGTTCTTTGTGATACTCGATCGTAAACTCAGTATATTTTAAGTTTTTGAAGCTGATTGGAGAAAAACAGGATGTTTGGGGGATGTCACGCTGGCCTCTGACACACAACCAAAAGATGCTGATAAAAGTAAAGTCACCACAGAAGACACATTTGCGATGCATCTTCCTACTTTTCAATACTTTTACTATACCTCCACTCGACTTCACCGAGGCGGCGGCGTCCTTAAATAGGATCTCAACCCCTGTGGACTTGTGGTGGAATGTTTCCTCAATATACATCACTGTCAGTACGAATTCACTTTAGATGCGTGTTTCCACCCCAGAATAGTCCAGCGTATGCAGTGTGCTGTGCGTCTCTGTGTATATTCCAAGTATAGTCATGAAAGTCTGTTGGATATGAGGAGAAGGGGAGGAAGGGGAGAGAGGGGGGGATGATTTCCTCTCATTGCCTTGATACCCGATGCATTCGCGACAATAGCATCGAGTGCGAGTGAGACAGATGAACACACAGATAGACAGACACAGACAAAGCCTGACACGGCTAAATCCAGAGAGAGATCGACGGGAGGAGAGGAAATAAAGAAGAGGAGACAGTAAGAGACACGGAGTCGGGAGTGTAATATCGTGGCAGATTCACGCCTGGTGTCACACGGGGAGGAGGGGGGGATGAATGAAACGTCGCGGCGTGTTCGTCTCTCAGGGTGGCTACGCTGTGAAAGTGTGTGTCTGGGAAAGGGAACAGCTGTCATTGGCTCCTCTCAACACACTGCCATCACCACTTCTGTTAAATATGAAATATATCGCCGCTTATATTCCCCCGTCGGCTGTGCGAGAGAGGAGCTCGGCCCAGAGCCGCGTCACGCAAAGAGCTGGATTTTTTTTTTTAGATTTTAAACCCCTGCGTGTGAAGCGATGGATTTGATGAAGCCGCGTTGAAAGTGTCTTCAGGGTAGACTTGTAGTCAAGACCGCCTAAACCGAGACCAAGACCAGAGAGTATCAAGACCAAGTCAAGACCAAGACTTGTTCAGCTCGAGACCGAGACCAAAAAAAGACTAGTTTTTTGCCATTTTGCATGAGTTGCAGAACCCGCACGCAGGTGCACCAAAAAATGCATTAAATTAAATGCAAAATACAAATAGTTTATAGTACAAATAGTACAAAATTGTACTTCAAATTGTACATTAACAAGAGGAAGAACTGGTCACCTTGATGTGTGCAATGGCATCTCAATTATAACACACTTTATCAAGTTGTAGTTGTAGCTGTAGTTCAGTGGGACAAGAACAATATAACACAGACATCACAAAGAACAGATACATAAACATATACATTCAAACTGTAGAACAAAAGGCAGACTACATCATGAATGCATTTATGTCTTGAGTAGACTTGTAGTCAAGACCGCCTAAACCGAGACCAAGACACTACCAAGACCAGAGAGTATCAAGACCAAGACCAAGACCAAGACCAAAGACTGTCGAGGCCGTGACAAGACCAAGACCACGGAAAAGTGGTCTTGAGACCGAGACCGGTCTCGAGAACTACAAGTCTACTTCAGGGGGAAGTGTTTTTGTGTATTTTCTTTCATTCCTTCTACGTGTGTGTGTCTGTGTGTGTGTGTGTGTGTGTCTCCCCCTTCCAGGCGTGCAACGAGTTCACCACCCACGTGATGAACCTGTTGCGGGAGCAGTCGCGCACGCGGCCGATCTCGCCCAAGGAGATCGAGCGCATGGTGAACATCATCCACCGCAAGTTCAGCTCCATCCAGATGCAGCTCAAGCAGAGCACCTGCGAGGCCGTCATGATCCTGCGCTCGCGCTTCCTCGACGCCAGGTGCGTGTCCTCGTATGCAGCTCACGCTCACATGTGTTTCCATTCTGTTCCACAAATAACCTTCCAATTTAACAAGGCTGCAAATCATCATGTGCTTCCCCTGATATCCATATGAATGGCTGACGTAGGAGGCCTATCATGCTATAAACATGCTGTTTTTGCCACTTTGCCACACGCAAACTGGACTGGGTTTGCATCTGCGGATGCCATTTGGACCGGCGTACCCCACCAGCGCCGGCCAATAAGAGTTCCCCTGCGTGCTCCATAACGCTAACTGTTTCCCTTTTTTAATGTAATCGCTTGTTCCTTTTGATGCGTGCTCCGGATTTGCATACATTTCTCCGAGGATAAACGTCGCTCAAAGTCTGAGTCGGAGGCATAACATTTAAATGAGGCATGCGCTCCCTTACAAAGCTGCCTATCTATTCTCTTGCAAATTATTGTGGTGGCGCAGCAGCAGCGAGGGGAGAGGAGGGTGAGAGGAAGAGGAAAGCTTTCACTGGTTGAGAGGCACCGCCATGCTCGGCTCCGCTGATTAATCTACTGGCTGCTGGAGCCCCCATGCTGTGCACATTTACATATTCTCAAGCAGGCTTTTGGAGTGCGGGACAGAGATTTTAGCACAAATCTCCTCACCGGTGGGTACATGCGTGGAGATTTCACAGGGTTCCCCCTCCAGCTTATGCAAAGCCCTCTTTAGATGTGGCACATGCAGACATGACCTGATAGGTGCGGGAGATAAAGGGTCAGTCAACTCGCGGGGCATCTCGCATACGATATCTGTCTGCTTCCAGGTGTTGTGTGTGGGGGGCTTTTCACAGCGCTCGCATGGAAACCTTGAAAAATTGTAGTATGTAAATGAGTGTGTGGTGTTTGATCAACCCAGCCTTGTTTCTGAACACTGAGACTATACTTAGATTACTGGTTTGCTCATTTCCTGTTTTATTTTGTAGTCTATCGCCTCACGTTTCTTGTTTTAGGTGCCACTTCCTGTCTTTGTCTGTTTTCCCGCCATTTTTTCCGATTCAGTCGATCGGTTCCTGATTGGACTTTCCTCTGACTTGCCTTTTTTTTTAGATGTTGGACTTTTGCTCGGGAAAACAGACAAAGACAGGAAGTGGAACTACAAAATAAAACAGGAAATGGCCAAATCAATAATCCAAACCATGAAATGTGTGGCTCATTCAAGACTCAAAAATCCAGTTTTCTTACAAATAGCACCTTTAGAAAACAATGGGTCACATGATTACGTATAACGTGGAACCGGTTCTGCAGTTCCTCAGCTGAACAGAACTTTTAGGCATCTTTCAGGCATAAAGTTAGCAACTAGCTGAAAAACATGGTGGAACGTTCAGCAGCTAAAGAGCCAGTTATTCCATCAGGGATGTGTGTGGGGGGCTTTTCACAGCGCTCACATAGAAACCTTGAAAAATTGTAGTATGTAAATGAGCCTTGTTTCTGTGCTGCCTTGTATTGGAACACTGAGACTGTACTTGGATTACTGGTTTGCTCATTTCCTGTTTTATTTTGCAGCTTAGCTCCTCACGTTTCTTGTTTTATGTGCCACTTCCTGTCTTTGTCTGTTTTCCCGCCATTTTTTCTTTGCACGCCTGTGTTGCATTAGTCAATCAGTCCTCTGCCTGCCTTTTGTTGCTTGTTTTTTTTAGATGTTGGACTTTTGCTCGGGAAAACAGACAAAGACAGGAAGTGGAACTACAAAATAAAACAGGAAAATGGCCAAATCAGTAATCCAAACCATGAAATGTGTGGCTCATTCAAGACTCAAAAATCCAGTTTTCTTACAAATAGCACCTTGAAAACAATGGGTCACATGATTACGTATAACGTGGAACCGATTCTGCAGTTCCTCAGCTGAACAGAACTTTTAGGCATCTTTCAGGCATAAAGTTAGCAACTAGCTGAAAAACATGGTGGAGCGTTCAGCAGCTAAAGAGCCAGTTATTCCATCAGGGATGTGTGTGGGGGGCTTTTCACAGCGTTCACATTGAAAAATTGTAGTATGTAAATGAGCCTTGTTTCTGTGCTGCCACGTATTGGAACACTGAGACTATACTTGGATTACTGGTTTGCTCATTTCCTGTTTTATTTTGTAGTTTATCGCCTCACGTTTCTTGTTTTAGGTGCCACTTCCTGTCTTTGTCTGTTTTCCCGCCATTTTTTCTTTGCACGCCTGTCGTTGCATTAGTCGATCAGTTCCTGATTGGACTTTCCTCTGCCTGCCTTTTGTTGCTTGTTTTTTAAATGTTGGACTTTTGCTCAGGAAAACAGACAAAGACAGGAAGTGGAACTACAAAATAAAACAGGAAAATGGCCAAATCAGTAATCCAAACCATGAAATTTGTGGTTCATTCGAGACTCAAAAATCAAATTTTCTTACAAATACCACCTTGAAGGCTGCCCTCGTTAATATTTTTAGAAAACAATGGGTCACATGATTACATATAATGTTCTGTTCAGCTGCAGTTTCCTCAGCTGAACAGAACTTTTAGAACTTACTAGCTGAAGAACATTATTCCATCAGGGATTGCTGATGAGAATGTTGTTCTTTCATCAGGTCGCATGATTTTAAATGAGCGATAATGTTGTTTTTACGTCTGTACATGAACAGACTTATCTTATATGTTGGCCACAGCAACTTCACTGGTCAATATCGTGTTTAAAGCTTGTTATGTGCCGCCAAGTGGCCCAAAAATTCATGTTTAAAGGACATAAACAATAAAGAAATATTACATGTTTTTCCTCAAACTTCTTTACGTACACGAACTTAAAAATTTTTTTCTAAAATTAGCAAAAGTGCTAATTATCATTAAATTTAGAACAAATCTAACGATCAAAAAATAAAAGGTCATGAATCTGACCAGATATTTAATGTAAACCTAACGTGCTACTTTTAAACACTGGGAATATCAATACATTTAAATCAGTACTGAACCAAGAGCTTGTTTGTGATCATCAGATATATTCTTATAATCCTAATATTGAATTCTATTCGGGACATTTTGCTGTGAAACGTGTATATTTTCTTTGGATGTAAACTCACAGACGATGAAAAAATCCACTGAAAATGAAAACGATTCATAGATCATAATGAGCCTCTATGTGCTGTTATTGCTGCTGCTAATTCTTTTCTCAGTTGCTCGTAAACAGAACTGTAGTTGAAGCAGTTCAGGGCTCAAATTGGTCTCTCGAGTCTCGGAGCGAAACCACAGCTAAATTGAAAGTTTTTCAGTGCGGCTGAGGTTTTTTTTTTTTTCCACAAAGCGAGTAATGTTCATCCAAAGCAAGACCGTGGTGACCCAACGACAACCGAGTTATTTGTAGACCGAGATAGTCACGCTAACATCCAGAGTGAGAGGCTCGAGCAATTAAAAATAGAGTTTAGATGATTGGCTTGGATTGGAGAGAAGCATTTCTCTAACCACGTCTTCAAACAATCAGACAACAAGTGAAAGAAAAACTGAAGGGATGCAATCTGAGAGGGCTCGTGTGTTCAAGCAAAAGTGGTGACTGTTGATTATTTTCTATAAAATGTGCATCAGTGTTTCATTGTTGTCCTCAAATGTCTTGTTTTTTACACAATGCAGATATTCAGTTTACCGTCACAGAGGAAGGAAAGAAAACAGAAATTACTCATATTTAGGAAAAGTATTTATTTATTTGTACTCAAACCGATTAATCAATTATCAAACCAGGTGATTCATTGTTATAGCTGACAACTAATCGATTCATCGTTGTAGCGTTAATATTTATCACTTCTGTTTTAGGGTTTGAGAAGAGTTAGACACAAATATTGGCCGGTATATCACTAGTGTAGCCGCTAACTGCTGCTCAACTCCAGCACTGTTAGCTAGTTAGCTTAGTTAGCGGTGCAGCTAGCCGTACAATCCCCGGGAAGTGTTGGTGTTCACACCGCTAGCACAGGAGCTTTGGACCAGGACGGTGCACGGCTAGCTGGTTAGCATGCTAATCATGCTTCACAACATAATACGTAGATCCGATCCAGTTCAGTCACTCCGAGCGGTGGTGCACACAATCTCCTCCACGTTGCTTTGACGTTTACTCTTTTTTATTCCTGTTTTAACTTCCGACTTTCTTTCTGCAGACGGAAAAGACGAAACTTCAACAAGCAGGCGACAGAGATCCTGAACGAGTATTTCTACTCGCACCTCAGTAACCCTTACCCCAGTGAGGAGGCTAAAGAGGAGCTGGCAAAGAAGTGTGCCATCACAGTTGCCCAGGTACACCACAGACCACCTCCACCCGCACCAACACCACCTGTAGGGCGACTACCGTACACGGAACGATCCAGACAAACACGATATCTAACGTGAGGCAGCCGTGAAGCGTCTTGGCAAGTCACCTAATAATAAGTTCTCTGACTGTCATGAGTACAGACAGCTCCTCTAATCTCTGAGCAGAACCTTTTACTGAGACAACAAAAGGACTTGAAGTATAAATACGCCGTGTCATGAGTTTTGTTGTCTTGTAATTCAAACCAGAAAAAAAAGAGCTATTTTTTGACCAAATGACTGTTTGTTTCTTTTTGAAGTAACGCTCGCTGTCATTAGTGGGAACACGTTCTCTTAGAGTACAGAAAATATACAAAATAAAGGTAAAAGTAGTTATTTTAACTGAAGATGGACACGATGGATGTGAATGTAATCGCTTCTTTTGATAATTAGTTTCCTTTTCTTTTGTTTTGTGCCAAATTGCAAAGATATTAATTGATTAATTTAAAAAAAAGATCAGTAGGTTAATTAATTGTGAAAGGAATCGTACAGTATAAACGCACCAGGCGGTTTGAGGGGGGATGAGGGGGTTTATTTTACCATCCCCCCCTTCTTGTTATCCTGCCACCTCCCCCCTCTCGCCTCCCTCTCGTAGCAGAGGGAGCGCGAGTTAGTCGACTCTGCCTCGTTTATCTCACCGAGGCCACGACCGACGGCTCTGAGACCAGAGGAACCGTCCGCCGGTCGCAGGTGAATGAAACGAAACAAAAGTCCATCCCCTCCCCGTTTAGAGAAATTAACAGAATCGCTTAGCAATTAGCGCACGACGCCGTTAGCCCCTGAGAAATTAGCGCCGCGGTCGTTTGATGTACGCTGCAGTGATGATTTGCTATCGATCTCACGGTAACCAACCAAACATCTGAAGCCTTTCTCGAGATGTTTGTGCCAATGATGCTGATCATCAGAAAGAGTTTAAACATTTTTTAGGCACCTTGTGTTTTTTTTTTTGCATTCTAGCCGCTCAAGTTGTTTCAATTCCGTGTGAATCGATAAATAAGGGAAAAAGCAAAAGCCAACGCCAAGGTAAACAAGCGGTTTGTGTTTTGAATCCATCATTTGGGAATGGATTGTTTTCTCAATTGGTTTCATTAATTTACACCGAGCGATCCGAGGATGCATCCGGGGCCTGATTGTGGAAGCCGGCTCGGCGGCTGAATGATTTGTAGAGTTTCCGTTTCTCGGCCATAATAAAGGAGAATGTTTACCTTCCCTCCGCGTATTGGAAACTTTGCAAGGATTGATTCGGTTTTCATTTTAATGTTGTTTATCATTAGCGCCGGGATTACCCCCCTGGCTTCATCTGGGAGTCCATTAGCGGTAATGGGTGTTAGCGGATGTTGACTGATTGGTGCTTGCGTGAGTTCTGATGATAGCTGCAGTCATGGTGACATAATGAGACTGTTATTGGCAATCATTCCATTCTGGCACTAATGCAGATTCACAGCACCAGTCTATGTAGCCGCTACCTCTGACGGAGGCTCTCCGTAGTGTTACACATGCCATTAAGGGCCACGCAAAAAAAAAAAAAAGCTAAAGAAACGACCCCGATTTCACCGAATGCGTTCGCCCGTCGGATGCGGAGGGCTTGCTCTTGTGTGTGTCGAGATCTCACGAGGGATTATTAAACTATTCTCTTTGTTTCATCTGCTCAGGTTTCCAACTGGTTTGGGAATAAAAGAATCAGATACAAGAAAAACATTGGTAAGTTCCAAGAAGAAGCCAACATGTACGCTGCGAGAACTGCCGTCAATGCGGCTAATGCATCCTCACATGGAAGCCAAGCAAATTCACCCTCAACTCCAAACTCTGCAGGTGAGACAGGAAGTCCCTGGCTCTGCTCAGCTACTAGACATGTACCTCCTCTCTTGTGCATTACTTCAACACAGCGACTATTGCGGTTTTGACAGTTTCAGGCTAATAAATGCTGGTGCTGGTGGTTTGTAAGGAATAAAACTAACAATAGGAACTAACAAAAAAAAAAGGGCAGTTCTCGTACAGGGAACCTGCCTATCAGCTGGTAATGCACCATTATTACATTTGAATAGGTCGAAATTTTCCCTTTTCAAATTTTTCCCTGTGTCAGAAATGAGCCAACCTGAGCCCCGTGCCAAGCCTCTCTATGCCTACTGTCCTTTTTGTCTTCATCTCAGTTAATCATATTCTTCATGTATGACTGTTATAACTCTTGTGTTCATCATGTTCTGCTGTACTGACATTCAAAGGATAAGTCTGGTGATATTCTACGCTCCTTTCTCATTGTCAACAGATTAGATGAAAAGGTTTTTTCCTCTGTAAGAGCTCCTGAAGATATTATTTTATAAATACAGGGTGACATGTTCCCTGATTGTAGTGAACATGGACACTATAGTTTTTAGAGTCGGTGCAACATATCTGAATACAGGTCGAGTCAAAACGTCCTGAAAGAAAGAAAAAGAATAACATGTTGTTAACTTTGGTCTTTTTATGCCGCAGCTGGAAAAAGAAAACGGATCAGTATCACTTCATAAGCAAGATGTTTTCAAGTTAATACTATTTATCTGAAAATGTGATAACTTATTATAACAAAATGTTTCAGGTTATAAAAAAAACTATTTATTAGGTGATAATTTATTTTAACATGAAACGTTTGAGGTTGTAACAAGAAACTTTCTACCATTTATACTATTTATACGACCTTTTTATAACGTGATAACTCAATAAAACATAAAACTTGTCAGGTTATAATGTAATAACTTATATTGCTATAACTTGCCTTGTTATAAATCACACTACTATTTATCTTGTTACAATGTGAAACATTTCATTTTGTAACTTGATAACTTATTAATATAAAATAAAACATTTCACCTTATAAAGTGATTAAATAACATGAAAATATCTTGATATTAAGTGAAACGTTTCATGTTATGATTAGATAAAGTTTCTTGTTCTAACACAAACTTTCACCTTTTCAACGTGTCACTGATCTGTTTATCTTTTTCTGCCCTTGCAGCAATAAGCATCCATGTTTTTATGAGACTTGTTGACAATAGAAACAATAAAAATGGAACTAGAATAATGCTAGCCTTATCCTTTAATGCTACTGTCCTGTGTTTTTTTAAGGAATCCGTGTGTATTTGCCGTTTCACCAGAGCAGGAAGCATGTTTAGCCTAGCATAAAACAAGCATGGGAAGCCAATACAGCTAGTTTAAATCCTTTAAAAAAAAAACATCACACCTAAATCACTCCAAAGCTGATCATTCAAATGTTGAATCAAGTAGTCACCAAATAAATTCAAAAGTCATGTTAGTTTTGTTGGTAGGTGCATTTTGTCAGATTCGACAGCGCTAGGCTAGCAGCTTCACGCTCTGTCTAATACTTGTGCTAAGCTAGGCTAAACGCATCCTGAGCCTACATCTCTACTTAACTCTGATCACATTATAGAGATAATTTGACTTTTGGTAAGACAGCGAGAAAGTTCTTTTGGACTGCTTTGTCGATTCTTCCTTTTTTTCTCTGGTTAGCTTAGCGCTAATTGCCTTTATTTCTACAAAACCACTTCTGGATATTGTGTGTAAAGTGAAGTATTGAGTATGCTGTGGTTTTTGTTAATGAGCTGTTTAGCCTCTCACATTGTCGGATTAATTGCGGCCTAGAAGCTAAGCGCTACATTCATAGCCTTTCTATAGATAGATTACCCCTCATCTGGGTTACACTAATAACGCACTAATAACTAATAACAGCCACTTCCGGGTAGAAAACTGGCATTTGATATGCATTATGGAGATCTCAAACTTGTTTTCTAGAATTTACAACGGCTACATCTTATGCTAACTGCTAGTTTGGTTAAATTCAAGCTGTTATTTTCTTTAGTCTGTGATCCAACAGGTAAATTAGGTCTCCAGCCTCATGGAAGTGTTGTTACTAATGAGATAGAAGAGCATCAAACATGCATTTTAGATGAATTAAATGTGTACACTTTGAAATAACACCACAAAAAGAAGTCAGTTAAATTGTATGTAAACTAATATTGGTTCAGTCTGTTTATTGGCCACGAGCAGCGACTTCCTCTACTTTCTGCTGGTTGCACAATGATGCTCCTTGACAAAACAATTCAGGCTTAACATTTTAACTAGACAGAGTCAGGCTAGCTGTTTCCCTCTACCTCTAGTCTTCATGCTAAGCTAGGCTAACATGTTCATGTCATAGTATGAAGAAGGGACTAGGTGCTGTAACAGTTATTATTTTTTGCCTGTACAGTGAACCCTCGTTTATCGCGGGGGTTACGTTCCAAAAAGAACCCGCGATAGGCGAAATCCGTGAAGTAGAAACCTTTATTTTTTTACAGTTATTATACAATGAAATACTCCATAAAACATTGAAAGCAAGGAACAAAACCTTTTTACAGGCCCAAGCATTTGTTTAACAAATAAAAGTACTGTATAAACGTTTGTTTTGTTTTTTTTTTTTACAAATAACTACTGTACTGTACTGTAAAATAATATAGTTATAAATAAATAAATGATAATTTTAATCATCAATACGAGCTGAAGGGTTAATATTGCGGGGATCAGCACCGCCCCACCGTGACGGATTGGAACGGGAGAAAATGAAAAATGATTATGAAAAAAAATACAAAGTACAGTAGGACAAATAGTGACTGACGTGTACAGTACAGTATTTCACTGCTCTTCTGACTGAGCCGCTGCATCCTGACTCCGCTCTGTGGCGTTTTTTTCTTCTAAAGCCTG
The DNA here is from genome assembly GCA_039737535.1 of Lagodon rhomboides. NCBI lineage: Eukaryota > Metazoa > Chordata > Actinopteri > Spariformes > Sparidae > Lagodon > Lagodon rhomboides. The sequence continues at coordinate 242 of JBBNBP010000215.1, read as the reverse complement.
CGGTGCAGGTGTGTTTTTTGAAGAGAAGAACATAGTTATCGGTAGTTGTTGTCGCTGTTTTACGTACGTGTACATATTAAACCATAACGTCATTGACACACAGGTAGAGAAGACGCGGAGAGACTGTTTAGCCAATCAGAATGCAGAACACAATGCATGATGCAAATCCGTGAAGCAGCGAGACCGTGAAAAGTGAACCGCGTTATAGCGAGGGTTCACTGTATTGGCTGGGTTTGGGTTCG
>JBBNBP010000213.1:0-72790 GCA_039737535.1 Lagodon rhomboides | reverse complement strand
GAAGGGAAAACGCAGATATTTCCAGGTGGTTTGGCCTCTCATTTACACGAAAACCCCGTTTTTATCACAGAAAACGATTATTTCTAAAAACTCCGGGCAAAGTGGAGAATTTGGAAAACTCCGGTTATGTGTTGTCGTGTCAACTGGGAGAAACGGGGTCTTAGGTTCTCACGCTCATTCGGCTATGCGCCAGAAAATGCTTAACGTCATGTGAGCGTTGTTTTGAAAGGAACAGGAAGTCACTCGTGTTATTTGTTGTTATTGATTCTGATTGGCTTGCATGGCTTCATCCTTCTCCCTACACTGCCGCCCAGAGGTTTGGCAGAGTTATAATGGCGCTCGACGGCGTATTCATGCGGGTTGATGTACATGACAACTTTTTTGAAAACAATGTTGTGTGCACGATGTTATTTTTGAAAACGGAGGGGGAAATATTCGTTTCTCTAAATACCCTGCTGTGTATAAACGTGGACTAAGACACTGCATGAAGTCGGCCAAGCTGACCCAGTCTCTCTTTTCCCTGCGTAGATGATAAAAACAAGAAGTTCCAAGGTGCCTGCTCTCGCTGAATATGTCCGGTAAGTTCATTCCAACCTCCAGCCTCACTCACAGGAACTCAAGTAATCACTGTGGCTTTAATTACTGCTGCTCCGTTCACTCATTAGTGCTGATTGTCCTCTCCAGCTCGAACCATCCTTACGAAGTGGCCGAGGTCATCAGCCTGCCTATTGACCAGGGCAACCCGCCCTACCTCAAGTGGATAGGGGACATTGTCCCTGAGTAAGGATGGACTGACGGATGACTGGATACGCTGATTAATGGACACATTTCCCTCAAAGACACATCCAATACTAAAGATACTATCTAAATCGAGAGATGAGGGAAAGTGGCCACAAAATAACACATCGGATGTTATGAATTTATAGAAGATGAGCCTTTTTTTCTGTATTCCAGCCCTCATTTTAGACTTAATATGTTTCCCTCTCTGTATGTTAACCACTAGAGGGCAGCCCTGTTCTTTCATTTTCAAAGTTAACCAGATGTACCAGAATAAACTGAGCAGCAGCAGCTTGGACTTGTTTGAAGCTGACACCTAAATGTTTCATCAGTTGTAAAAGAAGAATTTTGAAATAAAGTGGAGCATTATTTTTTATTGGTTTTGAGTCATTGTTCGGGAACACCATACAGTAAAGATGAAAGTTACACACTGTGTGCAGCGATGCATACAACAGCAAGTAAGGGACAAAAACATCACATTCCAATATCGTCTGTAAACATTGATTTCGACCCACTCTCACAGAATTACTCTTGGCTTTTAGTGCTCTATCGAAGCTCTGACAACACTGCAGATAATACGACATGTTAATGCAAACACACTCTTGCACATTGTGAGCAAAGACGGCAAACTGAGGGGACAAAAAGCAATTCTGTGACAAGTTGGCCTAAAATATAACCTGCCGATGTGAGACATGATTTAAACCTGTGAGCTCTAAAGAAGACGTTAAATATAAAATTCACGACACACGACAAAACACACCTGCACTATTTCAACCATCAAAATCAATCGGTTTTGTTAACAATGACCGCATCAACGTGTAAACAACTCGAAGCAAAGATACCTGACACTAAACACGGATGTTCAAGGGTGACACAAGTTGTGTTTCTCATGCTTCAGGGATCCATAAGAGCTTCCTTATGTGTAAACTTAAGCTTAATTCTGTTCTAGTATCTTCTCCTACACGTCCCCTTCATAATTTAAGATAATAAATAAATAAATATAAACACAATCGTCTGTTTTCTCACTAGCATGTTTCAGATATGGTGCCAACAGACCAATGAATGAGGTTTAGTATGTATTAGTCTTTAAATCTTCCTGAAATCTGCTGTATACCTCTTTAAAAAGTAGTCATCTTGCATTATATTGATTATGGGTTGTTATTGCACATCTTGACAACAGCAATTTGTTGTCAGCGAACCTTTCAAGGGAGAAAACAAATCACCCGGTTGCACTGTTGACGTCCAGCTCCACGCGAGCTCAGTGTGAAAAAAAAAAAAAAACCTCAACAAAAGCCCGAGATAACAACCTGAAATGTGTTTTTGAAAAGCTGTTTGTGAAACAGTAGAAGTACAAAGCTCACCTAGCTGACATTTTCATTCCACAATGGCTCATTAGTCGTGTTGCCTCCTCTGGGATATGATTCATAGAGTGCATTAGCCGTTTCAGAACAAGATGTTCCTTGTTTAAAAAAAAATGAAAAGGTCTTCAACATGATGGCAATTAAAAAAAAAAAAAAAAACAAATAAATGTAGTTTTGTTGTTGATCACTTCGTTAACAAAGTGACTGAAGCTCAGCGCCCACGTACACAGGTTTACATCAGTATCTTGGGAAAGAATCTTCTCAGTTTAAAACAAACATGCCAAACCGGTGAAAACAGAGTGAGACAGAAAAATCAAGAGCAAAACTCTAAATCACAAGTATCTCAAGGAAATTGAATCGAACGCAACTGGATTTGGTTTTTGACTTGAAGACGTTTCACCTCTCATCCGAGAGGCTTCATCAGTTCCTGCTCCCTTGACTAGGCTGGGACTAGTCCAACTAGCCGGTGTGGAGGTCCAGCTGTTTAACCTCTCAGGAGGCGGTCACAAGGTGTGTGCTCCATTATTGCCAACGACAGTCGTTAGTATGGTTGTTGTGGATGGTGAACCATACTTGGATGAGAGGTGAAACGTCTTCAAGACAAAAACCAAATCCAGTTGCGTTCGATTCAATTTCCTTGAGATAACTATGACCTGGATGAATGAGAATATTCACAGACCTCTAAATCACAAGAATTAACTTTGAATCTGGACCACACCAGTGTTTCTGGATGCCTTCCACTATTTACAGCAGTCTACTTCTTAATACTTGCAGCCATTTTCCCAGGCTTTGTGTTCTTAGTTATTTTAATTTGTTCTTGGGCGGCTGTTGCTCAGCGGGTAGACTAGTGTTCAGAAGGTCGGTGGTTCGAATCCCAGCTCCAGTAACCTCCCTGCGACCCCTCAAAAAGGGATAAAGTGGCCACCGCGAGCAGGCTTCGGATAAGCGGTTGACAATGAATGAATAATTCAGGTTCCCATTAGTTGCAATCCAACATGGCTGATTTTATATTATCTAACACCAAAGCAAAAACAACTGCGATGATATTTGCAAAGGATGTGCACATCTAAAACTGAGCCGGTGATCTGTTTTCCACGCTTGTGTGTGATATTTACAGCCATTTTTTAAATATCTGTGAGAAACACTTTGAACAGCGTGAAGTAGAACCCAGTGGAAACACGTCGACATCTGTTACAGAGAGCTGATCTCGAGCACTTTGTCCGGGAGGTCTTCAGACGGCGACTTGCTGTCTCTGCTTTTACCGGCCGCGGAGGACGCTGCCTCGGCGGGATCAGAGTCCGGACCTTTCCCGGCTACATCTCCATGTTTGGCACTGTGACCGGAGAGCTCCGGCTCAGGCTTGCCCTTCTGCACCACCTGAGTCCTCGAGCCCTCCGTACCTCCGCTGTAGTTTCCATTTTGTGACGTTTTGCATATTTCACGCATCTGTACGGCTCCCTTCGGTCCATTGACGTCCTCCTCTTCTTCTTTTTCTCCACAACCCTCCTTCTGCACGTTGATGACTCCCTCGCTTCTCTGCACTTGGAGCACGATGCCGCCCCACTCCTCCGTCGGCCGCTGCACCTCAGTGCCGGCCCTGTCGTTGCTCTTCACCCTGCGCGAGGCGCCGCACAGGGCCTTCCTGAAGCCTCGCTTAAAGTTGTCAGACAGAAATCCGTACAGTATCGGGTTGGCGCAGCTGTTGGCGTACGACAGCACAACAACGAAAACGTAGAGCCCTCTGAAGTCCCCGGGCAGGACCACCAGCAGGTTGACGATGTTCAGAGCGTAGAACGGCAGCCAGCAGAGGACGAACACCGCCACCACGACCACCACCATTCTGGTGATCTTACGCTCCGACTTCCTGCGCCGAGAGGACGTGGCCTGCGCCCGCTTTCCAACGCTTCGCACCTTTGAAAGACAAGACAGAGAACTTTGACCTCTCTTATTTAACAACACGTGTTTACTAGTAAAGGGTCAGTTCACCCAAATAATAAAAAAAACATTCTTAACTAGTATTTTTGCCATTTTAAAGTGATATTCTGGTGTAAGTTTGATCCATGGTCTAACACACCTTGACACCGAGTAAGACTCCCCTTCGAGAGGTCAAGTTAGCTGACCGCTAGCTTAGCTAGTTTTAGCAACCTCAGAAAAGACCACACGATAACAATACACTGCAGCTTATGTCTCCAACTAGAAACCGCCATCAAAAAGCCACAATTAATGGTGAGAACAGCAGCAAACTTCAGCAACAGTACATGTACAGTCCCAGCACACAGTACGAAGCATCAAACATCTGCTAGCAACTCTCCGTGCTCCTCCAGCAGCCTGCCTGTGTTTGGAAGCCCTGACGAGTCGATTACCGAGTGCAGTAGATTTCCGCAGCTCAAGGGTGAAAATGTCTGATTATTACTCCATGGAATGCTCAGTTCTTATTATCGAGAGCTGACAGGGAAAAGAACGGAAGTAATGGAGTAATAATCAGACATTTTCATCCTTCAGCTGAGGAAATCTACTGCACTCGGTAATCGACTCGTCAGGGCTTCCCCACACAGGCAGGCTGCTGGAGGAGAGGGTGAGTTGTGCTGTGTTTTTAATACAAATCCGGCAAAGCTAGCAGATGTTTGATGCTTCGTACTGTGTGCTGGGACTGTACATGTACTGTTGCTGAAGTTTGGTGCTGTTCTCACCATTAATTGTGGTTTTTTGATGCAGGTTTCTAGTTGGAGACATAAGCTGCAGTGTATTGTTATCGTGCGGTCTTTTCTGAGGTTGCTAAAACTAGCTAAGCTAGCGGTCAGCTAACTTGACCTCTCGAGGGGGAGTCTTACTCGGTGTCAAGGTGTGTTAGACCATGGATTAAACTTACACCGGAATATCCCTTTAACCGCCTGAAGTTTCTGCCTCAAACCCACTCAGAAGGTAAATTTAGGTAAATGTCAAACCACTTTGCATCTTAAATTGGTTTGTATTGAGGATGTTGACAGTGATAGTAATTATCTAGAGCCGGTGTGACGTTGCGTTTGCGTTTTTAAGTGCTTCAGATAAAAAAAGAACAGAGAATCCTGTCAGCCATAATAACAGTGTGTCACGACCTTCTTTAGTACTTTTTTTTTTATTTTTAGCAAAAGTGGCATGTAATGTTTTAGTCCTGAAATGCTTCGTGATGCAAAAGCCGCCGTCTCACATCAAATATAACACACTGTTCGTGACATGAGATACAGAAAAGTTATGACTAAATCAGTGAAACAACTCAAAACATATTACCAACACTATCAGCATTATGAGATGTTGCTATGGGTTAATTTGAGAAGACCATTCTCTTATTTGTGATATATTGTGGTGGATAATTTCTCTGTTTTTTCATAATATCAAGACAATACTAACTCTGGCACAGTGTGCTTCTTTATTATCTCTCTGCACACATTGCTTCACTGCAGGAGCCCTCCAGCATCATCATTAATATAAACAGAGAGCAGTCCAATTATGAAGGATATTAGTGTGAAGCAATGTGTTTGCCTAGTTTGTGATGGCAGCTGCTTTTCTCCACGACGGCTTTATTTGGAGGAATATCTTCGCAGATGCAGACGAAAACCATTTTGACTTATTTCACGCTGGGTTTGGAAAGTGAAAGTCCAATTTATTTTCCCTGTAGACGATGTTACGTGACTGACAGTTGGAGCACTTTTACGGCTCGGACGGACGCGAAACTCTTCTGGTGGAATAATCGATCCAAGAGCTGAACAACTCTGCTGGAAAATAGAAGGTTCATTGATAAAAAATCCCGAAAAGGTTCATACAAATGTCTGGGGAGAAGTTTAATATGACTCTAGAGGTGTGTTTCGGCAACAAACGTCTAGTCACCAAGCTTAAATTTCAGTGACATGCACCACTAACGGACTGAACGTTAAGATTACAGTGTGAATTGAATCTGAGATTTAATTTACTTTTGGATTCAGGGTCACTTTATGGCTTCTTCTCCATAACAACGGTGGCCCAAGCTCATGGGTACTGTAGTTGGGTCATTCCATGAAATCGGTGCCTTTTGTGTCCCCAAGAAATTATCAGTCATAAAATTACAGTAACAACAAACAAAGATGTAATTTGAAAATATAACATTACCATGTCTTCTCTCCTCAAAAAAACATCAAATTAAAATCAATTAAATATTATTTTAAATAATAAAAATGATTTTTAAGCTGGTGAGGTTTTTGGCCTGTCCCTCACTGTTGTTGTTGTACGTCAGCACGACTTTTAATTTGTAAAATGTTGGCAAAATGTTAAAATGTTCACATTTACATATTGTTTTAAGTATGATCTTATTGTGAAACAGTGTTTTTGGTAAAAATACATATTAATTGTAATAAATATTTACCAATTTATCAGTGTCCCCTAATTTTATGTCAACCCTGTTACCCTAACCAAAAAACCCTATCAAAATAACGGTACATTCTAGATTTGACATGATTTACAGGAGGATGCATCATCTCTGAACCAGGATGCTAACAGCTCAGTGACAAGTAAGTTTTGCTCATCTCTGATGTGCTATTTTTGATGTTTTTTCAAGGTTCAACCAGGGGGACAAGCATACAGCGTCAACCCTGTTACCATTTTTTAACATATAAATCCAAACAATTATTTATTTCTCATAATATAATCAATATGTACATGTAATTTCCTTTCAAAGTACATAGCATGTGCTTTAGCTAACATTTGTTTTAGCTAGCAATGGGCAAATTAGCTTGAAATGGTCAACCCTGTTACTGTCAACCCTGTTACCTTTCCAGTAACAGGACTTGACTGTCTATAAAATATGAAATTCCATAGCTGAGATGGCACAATATAATTTCTTGTCATTTTAAACTGTCTTTAATTCCTGGCTACTGAAAAAAATAGCAATAAATATAATTTAAATTTTAACTTTTCAAAGTTGAAAAGGCACCGATTTCATGGAATGACCCTGTATTCTGAGTAAAAAAGACTGAGATAATCTGATTTTTCAGAAAAGAAGGTGAAATAACTAACGGTGGTGATCATCTGCGTGGCTGTAAATGTTGTACCTTGATGACGATCAGCAGGTAGCACAGGCAGATGACCAGCAGCGGGCAGAAGAAGCCCACGGTGCACGTGTACACGATGAACGACGTCTTCCACACCTCCGCGGGCTCGGGCCACACGATGCTGCAGTTCCCGTCGTCCTTCAGCACGTCGGCGAACACCACCACCGGCAGCACCACCACGAAGGACCCCGCCCAGACCGTGCCGCTGATCGCCTTGGCTACGCGAGGGCGCCGCCACCAGAAGGAGCGGATGGGGTGCACCACGGCCAGGTAGCGGTCCACCGACATCACGGTCAGGCAGAAGATGCTGGTGAACTGGTTGATGGCGTCCACCGTCATGACCACGCGGCACATGAGCGAGCCGAAGGGCCAAGAGAGCAGAGCGTTCTGCACCGCCAAGAAGGGCAGGCCCAGCATGAAGAGCTCGTCCGCGATGGCCAAGTTGAGGATGTAGATGTTGGTGACCGACTCGTTCTTGGTGTAGTTGACGATGACGTGGATGACCAGGGTGTTGCCGACGAGGCCGACGACGCACACTATCCCGTAGATCAGGGGGATGAAGATGCCGGCCAAGCCAGGGAGCGGCCCACGTCCGGGCGCGGTGCAGTTCTGGCAGGTGCTGTTTAAGAGGAAAGCGGCGTCACTGGGGGTGAAGTCCAGAAGCGGTTCGGAAGGAGTGGAGAGGAGCAGGGAGTTGTTGCTCAGGGCCTCCTGAGGCAGCAAGGAAACCTGGCTGGCCTGGATGAGCTCCATGGAGGCGTTAAGGAAGTCGAGGCAACAGAAGTCGACGAGATCCCATCAGTGATCGGTCCACAGCCCTGAAAGGAAAAGGAGAGAGAGTCAGACAGCTGTTTTCCCCTTACGTTAACCGTCTCCTCGCTCCAGCTCCAAACTTAACACACAGATATTTTTGAATAATGAGCACTTTCACCAAAATGTCTGTTAAATATCAGGGTAAGTGCGCTGAAGTTTTAGCAAAAGTTGGTCCAATCTCAGACCCGGTGGCTTGCATAATAATAAGCCATTAATCATCCGAGCAAGCCTTCATCCATCACAACAAAAACAAGCCTGCACCGGAACAGAAACACGACGTATTTAGTTCCATTAGCACAGGACTTGTTTATGAAGCCTTCTTAATAACTACCGTGCCGCGCGCAGGCACACCCCTCATCCCTCGCAGCGATGGCTAATAATTGGTGGTCTGTTAGGAACAAAATGCACTGACCTATGGAGGAAAAAAATAACAGAGGCGCGTCCTCCACAACCTCGACTTAAACGCATTGATGCACACGCGTAGAGAAAGGATACGGGCGAACTGTTTTAATACTGCAACAGCCACAAATAGAACAAATAGAGGAGGTAGGCTGGTTTTGCTCCAAAGTAAAGGTCAGCTTAGGAAGACACACAACCGCCTTAAAGTCACCTTAGCTCAAAAACACGCTGAAATCTCGGTGCACATTGTTCCTGTAAAATGTATATTTCATTTCAGGGCTGAATGCAGGAGCCCAGCAGCCGGAGGTCAGGGCCTCAATTACTAAAAGTAAATGCCAGTGGACAGTATATATAATATATGTGCAGCTGTGAGACAACCGGAGCCACTTAATACTTATAAATATGCGAGTACACACTCGGTAAATCCGGTAAATATACAGTATTGGGTTTTTTACTATTGTATTTTCAAAGCGCTGCAGGAGCACATGATACAGTCTTGATTTTTCTGATTTGGGGTGATTGTGAGCTTTTAAGCGGAGACACAGCAGGTAAATACCACCATGAAACTTCTCCTGTTGATTACACATATTTGGTCAATCATTATTAGTTTTTTGTCAAGCTAGAAAACAGCGAAGACACAACTGATGTCTTTACAAACACTGGACTTCCATCCAAGCTTAGGGGATAAATGTGCAGGCGGAGTGAGGCAGAGAAACACAGGTGAGAGTCATGAGTGGAACGACTGATGAGACAGATGTGAATCAGGTGTGTAGAGACAGCAGAGAACAAGAAGACAGAACAAAAACCCAGAAACACACAGAACACACCAGAACGACAGGACCATGACAACAAGTGTTCTGAGATTTCACATTTACATATGCAAATAATGATTAGCGTTACTCTGCCTTTCTGTGTTAGTCTCTCCTCCTCTTCTCTACTCTCTCCGTCCTCAGGTGTTTCTGATCACATGATTAAGCCCCGCCTCCTATTTAAGGGAGGCTGGAGGAGAAGGCGCTCTCTTCCACAGAACAAGTGTTTGTGCTCACCTTTTCTGCAATGGTGTTTTGTTTTATTTGAGGTTGGAGGTCTAGTGGTCTTGTTTTCTTAGTTTAGGGAGTGAAGTTCTGGTGGCCCACTGCGAGGCTGGCCCAGACTTCCCCCATCTTTTTGTTCATTGTTAGCCAGGCCTCCACGCTCTCATAGTTTTGCTTAAGTTGGGTATTTTATCCTCTATATCGGTTGTTGGTCACAAGGTAGAGCCAACTGTGTGTTTTGTTTGAATCATTTATTTAAAAAAATGCACTCATTTGCAGACATTTCCAGTTGTTGTGTCATTTTTTTTGACATATTAGAGTCAAAGGTTTTTAGAGAGAGAATGTTTATCTCTTCTAATCACTCCATAAATCAGACAATACTGTAAACAGCCATAAAATATAAATTTAAGCCATGTTTTTCTTTCATGATGAAATGTTATAGAAATCTGGCAATTGATACATGAACTCCTTTGTAAAAACATGGATGACGTATTTGCTGCTGAAGTGAACATTTCTGGCTCGGAGTATTGGGAAAATGGGGAATGGGGTAAAAAATTTTATTCATAGATATCACCATGAAACTTCCCCAATTTTTTTTTTCTTCTGATATTTAATGTTTGGAAATGAGAGAATTAAATATACACAATAATATACTTTGCATTAATTTCCAGAACATACAATGAACACCTAAATGTGAAAAATTTGCAAATCTCAAATTGCATCTTTGCCTGGAAAACAGTGTTTTTCACCTGTTGTGTCTCCCCTTTAAAACCTGACGTTGACTTTATTTCAAGAACAAAAAGAAACTATGTTTAACATCATTCATAGTCACAATGGTGTGAAGATAAAGACTCTCCGATACAATCAAAGAAGGCTCCACTTAGAACGCTGTCGTTAATCACTGACAGTCAGAATGAAGCACTGCAACCATTTGAGCTATACTTCCGTCTATGGATGTACCCTATAGAGACGAATCAATAATGTCACCGAGAGTCACATACGGTGTTAAAAATCAGCTAACGCACAACACGCCAGATTCACACTCAGACCCCGCTCTGTGTCCAAACTACCTGCCAGTCTGTTCAATACAGACATGGAGAATGAACTGAGAGGGGCTGAAAGGATTTTGTGTGAAAGATGAACCGAGTAATCCTTTCAGTCAAACATTTAAAGGTGTCCAGCCCACGTGAGCTTACGGGACACGTATATTTCTGTGTGCATATCAAAGAAATCTTTCATAATCTTATCATGAATTATATATTTGACTCTTTTGAACATATTTTCTGTGTGATTATTATTCTAATCCAGCCGAGTGAATTGTTGAATGATTCATGCGATGATGAATTTAAGAGAATATGAACTACTATGTACTGTGTTTTATTAATTATTTGTGAATTTTATGTCCAGTTGAAGCATTTTCTGAGCGCTAAAAAGAAAAAAATCCAACCCCAGCTACATATAAAACAATGTATATGTTTGGTTTAAAGTCCATCTTCGTCATTAAAGGGTAGGTCACGTAGTTTTTATTGACAGAAAATAAGTTAAAAGTTAAAACGACGTGTGCTTGTCTTTACTCCTGTGGTGAAAATACAGGAGAAAATCCATATTAAACATTAAATATGCATGAGAAAAGGAATATTAACAACATGCACAGGATAAAATAAATATGTAAAGCAAGCAGTGGATCATAAATCAGCGCCAGTCTCGAGGACGGAGATACAGGTTTATCATCAGCAGACCTGGATCCCCTGGACCAGCTGGTGTAATGTGTGTCTTTTAAATCAGACATGATTACATGCACTTTAGAGGCTTTTCTCCAAAATCATAAAATGAAAAATTATAGTCCCTAAATGTCCGATTGCTGAGAAGAACCGCTCATATAATCACACACGTGCTCCTGATTTCCAGGTTGTGCAGCACAATACGCCGCCGCTCTAATCTCCGACCGAACAATGGGAGCAGACGGACTGTATGTCTTCCCAGAGGGCATCACCTCTTTTGTCTGCTGTTCTGCGGTCGGCTCTCAGGACACCATTCCCGGGAAATGTTGCTACGGTGATCAAGGGGTCAAGACAAGGCCCGGAAGGCCCTGCTCGGAGACAAACAAGGGGGTCCAAATGAATGCTGATTGAAGAGCCGATGCTCTTTACATTCACACACAAAGGAAATAATGACTTTTAGGGAGCATTGTGTGCCAGTTGGCATGTGTGTGGTATGTGCATTTGTACATGTGTGTATGCAGGCTGCTTCCTTTTTATGCATCTGCTGAGTGCAGATACTGCAGGTTTAGATCAGTGAATCTTTGATGGCATGATATTATTTAAAGATCGAAGCTTAAAGGTTAAACTGTCTCCTTCTGTTGTCGTTTACTGAAAATAAGTTTGCTTATTAAGGAAAACAGTTTGGTTTAATCATTACTTTACCTGAGGATATCATGTCGGATAGCCTTTGGCTTCACTACGCCTAACGACTGCAATCACTCTGATCGCACAAAGATGGATATTAACTCGATAAATAAATCAAAGCTTGTCCCAATCCAGTCATTCGCGTTAAATGCGGAGGTGTTTCGCGAACACTGGCGAGTCTGCTGGCAGCAGACCAGGATATTTTTATGAATGAGGGGCAGAATTGTAATATGAGACAAATATTAGTCGCTGAAAGGACTTATAAATACAACTATAGCATTTAGTGCCTCAGTACATCTCTTTCTTAGGATAATATCATGTACAAAAGGGAAATGAAATGGTTCTGACTCTGCTTGCAGGAGAAAAAAATGAAACGTGAAGACAGGTGCACACCCGTCAGAGCCCACGCACTGAGCTCCACAGGATCTTCTATAAATAATAATGCAATTATCCAAGAAATTGAATCATCAATAGGTGGTGCCTTTGTATGTATTAATGAGTTATCTCGAACCTAAGCGCGTGAAACATGAGTCACCATGGTGATGTACCTTTTTTTAGTAAGAAAAAAACTCTAAACCCAACGTGATACAAGACCACCGGTCAAACATTTGCATTTTATCATCACTGATACTCCGTTTTGTTTTTGGCACCGTCAGAACTCTCTTGTAATGAAACTAACTTATTGTAAAAAACAAAATAGTGAAGTCAAAGAGTGAGCAGAGAGTGGGAGTCGATTCTGTTGTTCAGAAAAATGCAACCGAAGAGAACAAAGAGCGTTGGTGCCATTTCGACAGGTGTAGGAGGGAACTAATGAAGTAAACGGCTAATCTAATGGATTCCTCAATATTTCACATGTATTAATATAATTCCAAGTCTTAACAACAATAACAACTTAACGGTCTTGACATTTCCATGAACCTAAAGCTGCACTAATGAATGTTTTTGTGTTAACGATGGGTCAGATGACTGTATGTAGAGGTGGAACATGGTGACAACCGCACAACGACGGACTGTGACTGCAGCAGTGGTGTTACGGCAACTCTGAGGGGACACGCTACCCTCAAACTCAGAAACTCCCCCGCCCACACTGCGCCCTCCCAACAATGGGATTAAAAACGTCAGAAATGCTGGTGACAACTTCCCTTCACGACATGTCACATGACTTTAAAATCTCGCGGATCTCCAGGGTACCTCCTTCCGTTTGCTTTTCTGTGCAGATGGTCTCAAATAAGTGCGGACATAAGACACTCCCCTCAACGTTGCCCTAGTTGGTTAGAATTACCACGTGGAATTTCCCACGTGAGAAATGAAATACCTCCTTCCAAAGAGGCGTGCCCTCTCCCAAACTATGCTTAATAAAATTACACGACTTTGTGAACTTTCACTCCGTCACCCAATTTGTTATGAGGGAAAGGGGCTTCAGACTGTTTTCAATGAAACTACAGCTGGCAAACTAAATCCCTTGGTTGACTTCCATTGTGATTACTTATCTATCTACACACCATTCGGTAATGTCTCTGGCGTCAGTGTAGTGGGTTGGCCATATTCTTTGTGCAAAGTCCGTGAAGTGCACCTGTGTCCGACTTGAGGTGGTGGGAACTTGACGTGTTTATGACGAGTTCCGGCGGATCCTCTCAAGTCTCGTGCATGCATAGGCGCAAATGCATGCGATCAAGAACGCAGCCAGTGTTTCACTGAGGACTCCATCAGACGCCAACTCTGTAGACATCGCCTAACCCTAAACACCACCTCAGCTCTGTGGTGCGTTTTAGCTTCTTTCAGCTTTTCTTTCAGTTTTGGCTCCAACTGTTAGTCTGCCCTGGGTTCGACCCCGACCTGCCCCTTGCTTCATGCCACCCCCCCTCTCTAAGCCCACCTCCTGTCATCCCTCAAGCTCTCCTATCAAATAAAGCCATGAAAGACCAAAACATGTTGAGGCAACCTGCCCAGCAACGAACCCCACACAAGACAAAGCTGATGACTAAGTGGTGAACGCAGTGCGACATGTAGCGTAGGAGAGTAAATATTGGACTAACTAACAGTTAGACACAAACACGGCTCCAAATCAATGCTGATGTTACAAAGTCAATAATGGTGCTTACAGCTGGTTGCAGAGCCTCCAAAAAATAATGAATTCAGGCTTAAACTGTATAAATCCACTACGATTGAAGGCTTGTGAACAAAGATGAAATTCAAATGTGTGTGTGTGTGGATAATTGCCTGTATTGACGACACTGCATTCAACAACAGGAGCGTAAACCATTTCTCCATCAATGATTCCTGCGCTCGTCGTGCTCCTCATTGTTTGTCTACAATGAGTACTTTTATGACACGCTATTGCTTAATCAGAGCGTCAAAGCCCGGCTGGAAGTGGTGAAATTCAGAGATTTATTGGTGAGGTGACAATTGTTTGAACACAATGAGCAGGATCGACTGTGAATCCCTATTTGAATCCCCGCTAGGAAAACGAGCTGGCTTCAGTTCCAGTCTTCTGCTGAGGACCGAGGCGTACAAACTTTCAACATCCTGCTTTTAATGTTTATCGAACTGAAAAAGGTCCAGTGTGTAGGATTTAGTGACGTCTAGCGGTGTGGTTGCACACTTGAACCAACTGAATACCTCTCGTCTGTATGGTGGCTGCTAAAAATCCCCCCAAAAAGTGAAAAGTCAGTGTTTGGTTTGTCCGTTCTGGGCTACTGTAGAAATATGGACTCCATGGAGGAGGACTCTCCCTCTGCAGATATAAAAGTCTCACTCTAAGGTAATGAAAACACAATTATTTCCAATTTCAGGTGTTCATGCACGTACAAAATATTTATTATAAATATTACATTTCCTTTTCTACGGAAGCTTATTGCATTCACTTGATAAATGTATTTTTTGGTTTGTTTTACTGAGTAATTATTTGTGTTTTTCTGAGTAATTTATTTTTTTGTCTGTTTTTCGGAATAATTATTTCTGTTTTTCTGAGTAATTTATTTTTTTGTCTGTTTTTCGGAATAATTATTTCTGTTTTTCTGAGTAATTTATTTTTTTGTCTGTTTTTCGGAATAATTATTTCTGTTTTTCTGAGTAATTTTTTTTTCTATTTTTCTGAGTAATTTTTTTTTCTATTTTTCAGAGTAATTTTTTTTCTGTTTTTCTGAGTAATTTATTTTCTGTTTTTCAGAGTAATTTTTTTTCCTTCTGTTTTTCGTGGTAGTTTTTTCCCCCCTGTTTTTCGGAGTAATTTTTTTTCTGAAATATCGAGATACTTCGAACTCCCGCGAGAACATCCAACCTGTAACAGACTCCCGTTCTCCCGTGGACCATGTCGTGGACCTATGGTGACTCCTGCCCGCGCATACATGCCTTGACAAACTAATGATGATACCATCTATATGACTTAAAGACAGGACTATCTCCCAGTGTCTTAAACCCAGATCAAAGTAAAACTTGATTAAACTGAGCAAGTCGGTCATGTTTGTAGCCATGAAGTCGAGCTCTCAATGAATGAATGGATCTTCAAATGCTCTGTAAACTCAGGGAAAAAATTTGTCTGAAAAACAAACCAAAAAATAAATTTATCAAGTGAATGCAATACGCTTCCGTACTTTTCTGCCCCTGAACTCCCCTCTAAATCCTGCACACTAGACCTTTAACAGCTCCCATTTCTCTCACACACATAATGCATATTTCACAACATGCAGCCATTCAGCTGAATTTTCGAAAAAGCAGCCGGCACTGTTACGCTGACAGTATTGTTGACTCTTTGCATACGAGAGGCCTCATCATGATTACATGCTTCACACCGCGGGTGAAGAGCCGCTTCCTCCTCGCTGAAAGCCGCGCTGATGCCTGTATAATAACATCATAATTATTCAAGCCGCGGCTCAGTACAAACAAGCTGCTGGTGGGATCAAGAGGCAACAAGGTCACCATTAAAACAGATGCCCGTCTGGTAAATAAATCAGTCGGGCTGACTGCTCGGATAGAAACCATTATTATTTCATTCATTAGGTGCATTTAGTGCCATTTCCATTGTTTCTTTTTGCACTCTCTCTCGTTTGTAATTAAAAGTTGGAGACCTTTTTTTAACACCGAGAACAGATTTGCATGATATTTTGCAGCAGGTAAGTGCTTTTCCACCCTCTGTTTGAAAGAGTTGCCATTAATACAGAGCCCGGGGGAGTTTACGTTAAAAGAGATCTCGTCACCCTCACCACTTCTTAACAGGCTGTCTGATGCTGGAGGTCACAAAGCGAACACTTCTACACGTGACTGCAGCCCAGTCTTTGGTCTTTGGTGTTTTAGATCCACACTGTTCGACCCAAACGCTTCTGGGTGTCCTGTCTTTATGAAACATAGACTGCAGACACGTGTGACGCAGTCTTGAAGGTTTGTTTAAGAAAGTGTCGGCACGGTGCCATGCTGAAGTTCCTTACGTCAGCTATAAAGTGTCCAGATAAGCTAACTGTCCCCGAAAAGCAGTGTATAGTGTGAGATAAGTATAAAGCTCTTGTTCGTGCAACATTACCACGATGTCTTCCTGCCTTCTTCCCAGAAAGCTCCACTTGGTCCAGAACTGTAAAAAGATAATTACCCTTGGTTTTATTTAGTTACTGATGCTATAAAAATGGGGTGAAATGTCACGATTGACAGCTGAGACCTGCGAGCAGTTGAGTAACGTCGGTGGATGGACGGGAACTTGATACCGCGACTCTGCCGCCAAATCATTTCTGTGCAAATCATTTGAGAGTCCATAACTGGAGCCATTCGGTCCAATAACATTTGGTTAATCAAGAAGAGCTGCACGATTAAATTACTTCATCCCCATTCAAGTTAGCCGGCCGCTAAACCGGAAGTAAGCCGGCTCGGTCCATGGAAACCTGTAGTTCGTCCTCTCTATGGGCTGCACAACACAGAAGATCCGGGTGTTCTGGTCTCATGCGCCACTGAGCAGCTTTCGTACGAATCAACAGGTCTGTGTCCAGGTATAGTTAAACGTCCTTGGTGGAGATTTGTCTGATTGTACGCTGTGTAAAAATAACAATTACTTATTGCTATACAAGAAAGGCAGCCTGTAAACAATACAGTAGGGGGATGGGAGAATGCTAATCGCGCAAAGGTTCAATAGAAAGCTTATAAAAATGTCCCGTAGACTGGCTTAAATGAGGCTCAAGAGAAGTTATTACTAAGAGAATAAAGCCACGACATCAGCGACATCAATGGCTCCCTCACATCACAGAGCCATTACAGTGTAAAGGCTTAATGTCATTACAAGAACACAGAAGAGGCACACACACACACACACACACACACACACACACACACACACACACACACACACACACACACACACACACACACACACACACAGGGATCTTCTTAGCAACAGAGCACCGAGCAGCGTTCTGACCCGAGGAAGATGCCCTTTTCAGTAACGACAGTGGACTAATTATGCGTTTGTACTGGTCATTTATCTGACAGAAAATCAACAACTGTGTTGACACTTTAGAACAAGAAACTATCAGCGGAAGAGGGATACACCATCAGCTAATTGGGGGTCCATCTGTCTTATTTCCCCCGAGGGAGTCTACTCCCACTGCTGCCGATCAATTAACGGATTTGCAGGGCTGGAGCAGGTCTACGTCCCTGCCAACGCCGCTGCCGCCACGCTTTTCATCACGGGAGGCAGACAAGAGCTCGCAGATTAGCCTGACTTTGATCAATACTCCTACAAGCTCGTCGTGCACGTGCACGTTTCAAAGGGTGGTTTTCCCTTTTTTTTCTGAACCCACGCACGCAAATGAGTCATTTATTTGTATTTTTTTTGCCCTGAGACTTTGCAGCGCCCACAGGTAGCACAAAGTGGACCGTCGCACAGTGCGTTTGATTGTGTTTACGTTGCGTCGACGGTTTTCTTCCAAACACAATGTCGGCAACAATTAACTCTCCCTTCCCACGCAGCGTGCGGCGGCGCACACACACACACACACACGCGGCGTCCCGAAACAAATGCATGTAATTACGGAGCAAATTGGCCAGATGAACAGAATGGAATAAAAAGCTTTAAAAGCAGCACTAGAGTGGAGGTCTACCAATTAAATTAAAAGCTCCTGCATGTCCCCAGACAGATACTGAGAGAGAGAGAGAGAGAGAGAGAGAGAGAGAGAGAGACGGGTCATGAGAGGTTTTGATAATTTTCTTCATTTGGCTTCTATTCATTATTTCAAGCAGCGAGACTTCGCTCGTTCACAGGTGCAAACTGAGGAGGAGAAGAGGAAAATGAACATGCCGGGGATGTGGTGTTTGCTCAGTATGTTTCTTATCAGTGGAGGTGTTTTACATTAGTCATCATTCAAAATGTATTTTTTATCGTTTTTACAACCATTTTTCCTCTCCTGGTTTCCTCTGGTTTCGCCTCTTTTCTCAACTCTAGTCCCTCCTCGTCTCCTCTCCTTGTTTCCTTGTCTCCTCTCACCTCTCCTCTTATCTACAGCTCTTCTCTGATCTTATCTCCTCCCCCATTTCCTTCCCCTGTCTCTATGCACCTCTCCTCTCACTCTTATCTCTCTCTATATCTTTTTTTTTATGTTTCCTCTGGTTCTCCATTTCAGGGGTTTCCACATTTTTAGGCTTGTGAACCCTCGAAACGCATCAACGTCTACCTGAAACCAGCAGTGGAAGAGGTATTAAGACCTTTACTATGGTAAAAATAGCAATACCACAGTGTAGAAATACCATCAGTTAACATACAAAAGAATAAGAAGTATTAAAATATAGGCAGCTCAAAGTACAGAATGAAAAAATACCCGTTATGCAGAATAATAATGAGTATTCAAACATGTCTCCTATTGCAGCTTATAAAGGTGGAGCTTTAAATCAAATGTAATATACTGCCATCTGGCTCAATCCATAAAAATACATCATGATTAGTTAAATGCTTGTGTTGATAATCCCAGTCTACAAAGCAGCCAGTTACTAACGCTGTCAAAATACATGTATTGTAGTAAAGAATAAATAAAAGTGAGCTCTTTGTCTTCGAAAATAAGTGGAAAAGTCAAACTACAACACATTTGTGCATAAGAAAATATGTGTCTTCTTATAGCCCACCTATGATGTAACCCATCAGATGTGTCTTGGGAACCACAGGTTGGAGAAGCAGCCCAACTGTCTCAGCTCTCATCTCCTCTTTTTGTCCCCAACTCTTATTTCTAAGTAGTAAAAAGTCCAAACTTATCCGAGCCGTACAGAACAATACCTGTGGAAATGTGAGCAGGCCCTACAGTGAGCAACACACACCATACTTACTGTTTCGATGAATGAAGGCTAAATTAATTTGAGATAAACGAGATTTAACTGGACATTTGGGTGCGTCTACAGGAGCGGACTGTGCGTAAAGTTCGTTTATTAAAATACGATGATGCAAACTCAGTGATAGTGAACTCCTTTGTTTGGTTTAGCCAACGGCGAGAGGAGACATTTTACTAAGTCACTGACCTGAACTTTATCAGAACCATCGCGTTTTTTAATCTTCAACTGGAGAGTTTAACATGGAAATACGCCAAAGTGCGCGCGCGCCAAAGACGGAGAGCACAAAAGAGTCAAAAGAAAGAGAGAAAGAGAGAAGAACTCACCGCAGTCCACGACCAGCTGGAGCTGTTGCATCATCGTTAGAGTCCAAACGAGGTTCAGTTTCCCCTGAAATGTGCCTCGTGGACTGTCGCGTCTGCAGAGCTCCGTCTGCGCGCACAGAGAGCCGAGCGCAGCCTCCACCCTCAAATCCCCCTCTCTGCCCGCGCGCGCGCATACACGCACACGCACCGACAAATGCAATTATAATGTTAATGATGTTATCGACTTGTTAGTTAATACAGGCCATGATCCGAGCTGCATCGCTCCCCCTCCATCAGTTTAGCCTTTTTTTTTTTCTTTGCGTCAATACTTGGGAACCAATTTCTGACATTTGAATTGAGTTCCAGGATTCAACAGTTTTCAAATTTCCGCCCTCTGTGGCCAACTGTTGTCTATTAAAGGTTCAATATAGTTCAGTCCCCTTTAATATAAATATAAATATAAATATCCCTCTCCATTCAAATAAAAATGAAAAAAAGCACCCACAGGTGTTTAGAGGAAATACCACAAACCCTACAAAACAGGGCGAAAACGAGCTGTGGGAATATGTGAAGCACACAGCAACCCAAGATCAATTTACGTCTTCTGTGTGTGGCAAAAAATTGTTATTTCCCCTCGTTGAGAAGCGAACAAATAAAAGATGAATCGACAAAAGATGTATTTTTTCACAAAATGTTTAAAACTAGAGAATAACAGGGCCGATCTGTTCCAGCTGAAAGGTCAGCGCTCTTCACTCCAGGGCGTTCTGGGTGAGTCTGACAAAGAGCCACAGAGAAACTCACAGTTCATGGGATACTATGATGATAAGACAAAAAAAGGGAGGTTCAGAGCGACAGGTGAGATTTGCCTTGAAAATGCAACGCAGCTCCCCCGTAACATTGTGACCTCACTCAGGTTCACGCTCTCAAATGAGTAATGATATGTAAGGTGGAAAGGTAACCGATGATATGTGATGTGAAGGGAGAGCAAAGACAAGAAAGGAAAGAAAAAAACAGATGTGGAGGCTGTGGAAGATGAAACAGTGTTCACACAGGTGCTCTACAGGTGTTTTCTTTACATACACCCATCAGCCACAACATTAAAGACCACCTACTTAATATTGTACAGCTCAGGTACCTCATATGACCTCCGGTGGTGTCTGGCACCAGGACGTTTGTTGTGGATCCTCAGTTTCGGATGCAGGACTGAATAACTTTTAGATGTGATAGAACTACATTCATCCTTTGCACAAAATCAACGTTTGGTTGCAAAAGGGCTGATATGTAGCTTTTTATAACTTTTTCAGGATTTCATGAGGTCCCATGAATTTAAGAGAAGTTTCAACATGACTTTTCTTTGCAATACTTTTCCTGTGTCACTTCACAGGCACACCTGATAAATGGTCAAAAAATTTGCATCACTGAAAACATTCGTAGCCAATGAGGTGGATTTGATAAACCTTCATGAGGTGATTGGTGGCTGGAAGGCCAACAGGTCAGTGTGGACAGGTTTAAAAAAGCACCACTGTTACACCAGGAGGGCAGTTGGAGTCGGAGTCAGAGTCAGAGATGGGTGGCTTGACAAGTCTTCTCCTGTTGCTGTGCGTTGGTGAGTAGACCATTATGCTTCACACGTCTGTTTCTACTTTAACTATTGTATGTTTGGGAAAATGGATGAAGAAGTCAACAGCTAAGCAAGGAAGTTGTGCAGACTCAGACACGAGAAGTGAGCGTATTGTAGGGTTGTTTTCTGAAATACAGCCGATAACAGTATCCAGTGGAGCCATGCAGCTGACAAGAGGCTGGCTACAGCCTCGACAGGTTGCCAGTCAATTAAAGGGCTCACAACTAGAGATGGAGAACAATTCACATTCACACTTTGGGTCAAGTATGTTTGGGAGAATGTGGCTCCTCACCGTTCTCTTCCAGTTACAGTCCATCCGAAGATGGTGTCACTTAATCTAACTTTACTGTCCATTCCTCGACCCACCAGAGGAATCATCTTCCTCGGTGAGGTGCAAAGTTCATGACCACCAGCCACACATGGTCCCATGTCCCTCTTGGACACAGTGAATACTGGATGTCTGGCATATCTGCAGAAGATTGTCAGGGACAGATCAGACAATATTATTTCCCAGGTGCATTACAGCAGAGAACATAAGGTCTGACGTCAATGTAGAAGACACATGTTGTATATCTAGATCTGTCGCTGTCCTCTACATCTTTGTTTAGTGAATATGTAGCTTTTTCAATGCCTCATTGGAATCACTTCAATCCTATTTTGTGAAGTTGAACTTACTCTGGCAAAAGGCAAAAGGCCTACTGCAGTGTTTCTAGTACATTTATGTGACATGTAGTGTAAGGTGGCACAATCCGTGCAGTAAAGATGAGCTTCTTTCAATCAAATCTTTTTTTATATACTAAATTAATGAATGAATGTAGAAAGATCTGCTGCTCTAAAGACAGTAGTGATATATATATTTTAATGGTACTGGGGGTTAGTGTTGTGTCATTGTGTGATGAGTGATGAAGTCTTACTGTTGTCGGTGTTCTGCCACAAAAGTTGACTCTGAGATGTGTGTGTTGTTGCATTAGAGTGTGTAGAATGTGACATTACAACTTTTGAACATTTCACCATGTATATATTAACTTTGTTAAGAATGGACAAGTTGTTCTCTACTAAGACCACTGCTCTAACTCACAGTAACCTGGTGGAGGACTTTTCTCTTTCAGGTGTCACACTGAGCACAGTGTTGGATCTGCAGAAGAGGATCATGGGAGGTCATAACTGTCTGGATAATGAGCGTCTTTACCATGTGAGATTGATTATAAATAACGGGTCCCGTAATTTCCTGTGTGGTGGCTCTCTGATCAGTGAGAGTTGGATTCTGACTGCAGCTCACTGCTGGGAGAAGGGATGGTGAGAAACTAATATGTTTTACCTAAAAACTAGAAACAATATGTTTCTCACACTCTTTGACGTGAACATCCTGGAGCAACAATCAGTAATGATTTAATGTAGAACTATAAAAGTCCCAAAATAAAGATATCGTTGCTTTTGTTCATGTTCAGCTGTTACTAACATTAAAATATAATGTAATTCAGTGATGTTCCTCTTTGACTTATTTTTAGGACTATCAGTGCAGATTTAGGTGTGCATCCAGATCCAGAACAGAAATCAACCGTAGAAATCGAAGAAGACCATGTGAAAGTCATTGACAAGACCCATGACATCATGCTGCTGCAGCTACCAAACCCTACTCAGAATAATCATATCATACCACTCCCTAACTGTGGACCTGAGCAACAACCTGCTAAGTAAGTTGTGATCTTTCCCTTTGTATAAGTCTGAAGATCAACTTCTGCTGAGCACAAAAATCAGAAATTCACATCGAATGTTGTTTAAAAGTTAAAAAGTCATTAGTGGTGATAGTAGTCTTTGAGTCAATTTGAAAGTAGAAAACTGTTTCTTCAAAATGTTTGTATCATCATCATCATCATCATCATCATCATCATCATCATCATCATTATTATTATTATTATTATTATTTATTATTATTATTATTATTATCGTATTATTTATTTAATTTTATTCTTTATAATGTTTTTCAGACATGCTACAGTTCAGGTTGCAGGTCATGGAATAGCACTTGAAAACACCAATGCACGTGAGATTAATTGTTTAGTTTATAATCATCCTTGTGTCCATGTGTTTTTATTTTTGCCTGTATGTCTTTCTGGGTCTCTTGTCTTAAAGTTTGTTGCTCATTATGTAAATAGATAAAACATAAATTTGACAGTAGTCTGGTTTAGTAAAACACCTTTTCCGTTCTTGCAGCTTCACCTACTCTCCAATGTGCAAACCTCGTCAAGGTCGGCTGTCCGTGGACGGAAATTTCTACAAAAAACATAAATCCCGAACAAAATTTGTTCTGTGGCAGAATGGATGGAGTGAGGACACGTACTGTAAGTAGACAGGGCTTCTAACCTCACATCTTTCTACAGTCAATGCAAGTTTTACCACTTTCATATACAGTGTATAAGTATTTCAATAAATGATGCAACACTCTGAAATGAACAATGCATATCTCTCACAGGGGGACTCTGGTGGAGGAGTGGTGTACAATGGCAGGATTTATGGTGTCCATTCTAGCTCTTTCAACCGAAACAATGGCCAGTTATCTATATTCATGAACGTTTGTAGATACATGGATTGGATCCAGGAGATTACTGGCATACACTGAAATATGTCATTTAACAGTAATTTCACAGTTAATAAGAAAACTGATGAGTTTCTCTAAATTTTAAATTGATGCATTTACAATTAATTGATTTTACATTAAATGTTCAACTAACATTTGTAAAACCAGTGAAGACAAACAATAAATGTGATTCTGTCAGCAATGTTTACAGATTCTTGTTGTTATTCTGCTGTTATGATTTATACATATCTTTACACGTTTTATGAATCAGAATTTGTAAAAACAATCAATTATACAGTATAGTAAAGCATAATGATACACGGCCATCACTCTTCTTTTACAAAGTTGTGTCAGTTAAACTAAAATATATTACAGTCAGAGTTCAGTCCTCCCAGTGAGATGTGTTTTGGGGAAAGATCAAATAATTACATTAATTTTTACATTCCATGGATCATCAAGGTGTGTCGATTTACAAAAAACAAACAAACATAGAAGTCCACACGAGAGCACCATGACTGTTACTACTGATTAAAGATATTTCTTTCACAGCTGTACTTTCTTTGCATAATGCAAGCTCACTTATTTATTTTGAGACTATCCTGATTTAAGAATTAAAGTATCAAACGTATAGTATATATAATATTTAATGTCTCTAAAAAACCTCAGTATGCATCCTGTCAAATTATGATGTGATCAGGTGTGTTAGTGTCATCAGGCCAGTGTTTACACTTCCTAATGTGTGCCCTGACCTTGTCCACTACACAATCTTTACAATATCAATACAAAGTCTAAAGCTGCCTTTTGCAGGGGTTTGCTGACCTTCTGTGATTCGATATTTATATTGCATTAAAGCAAAGTGAACTCCCGCTCTGCTATTTTCTTGATATCGGCCTGAATATTTATGTAATGGAGTTGATAAGCCTTGAATAAGCCTTTTAGAGTGTCACTGCACTTGTTTTTGAATCTGTTTTCTGTTTTCTCGGGACACCTGTGACACATTCAAAGACAGACTCCTACGTCTGGCCAAAACAATAGGCACAAACTTGAACAAACCTTAACAGATCCATCCCTGCTGTGATGACAGACAAATGAAAAGTTAACTGATCAACGTGTGCTAGATTAACACTAAAATCAGTTCGAAAAGTTTTTAAAAATTGTGCTTTGAAATCAAAACTTGAACTAAAAAGGAAACATTGGCAATAACACAAGGGTTGGCATTGTTAGCCACAGCAAACATTGTTTTTAAGTTTTAATAAAATGGAGGTGAGGAATGTCCTTCACGGGAACTCTGAGCCAAGATGCAAACTTGCATCGCCACTAGAAGCAAAAATTCTCAGATGGACATAAAGTGAATAGGAGGTGAATCATTTTCACTGGTCAATTTGCGTATGTGTAACTGTGCCCTCAATAATGTGATGCACAAAAAACATGCATCACCTTTTCCCAACACATAAACTGGTGTTTATGAAGGATGAATGTGTGGTGAATACTTCAGACCACACACACACACACACACACACACACACACACACACACACACACACACACACACACACACACACACACAGAGAGATGTAACCTCTGAGTTGAACATGGTTTGTGCTGTCAGGAAATCAGATGTATGAAAAAAGGGTTACGCCTGCAAACCGAATGGGATCAAAACGTGGTCTTTATTAAACTTCTGTTTTTCTCTGACTACATCTGCTAAAGTTTAAATCTCTGATAGCCTCTACTTACTAAACTTACTAACAATAAACAGTAATCTCTGCCTTCATGTTCAGAGTGCACTTTTTTTGCAGTTTGTGTTCAGGAACTACATTTATTAAGAGGAAATACAACTGGCACACATTAGCTTTGTCGTCACTTTCAATTTGACCTTGACCTTAGTCATACTGACCACTAGGGGTAGTACAGGTTTTATGTTGACGTGGTGATCGACAGCACAGCGACAGGTGTTCTTAATGAACAGGTATGAGCTTGTAGGTGGTGTGGAGCACAAAGTTTTTAATTCAGCTTTGTCTGAAACACAGACATCAAACTAGACTTAATAAGTACTGTTTTGTACATAATTAACTGTTGCAATACATGGCAACGCTTCTCAAGAAAATGTTTTTGGCATTGTTTATTTCAAATAGATATGACTGAAGAACATTCCTCAAGCCACTTATGTTATGTGACTTATAGTTTTTTTTTTTGATAGTCACAACGACATCAAACACTATTCATTATGGTTATGAGTGGTGTATGTATGTATGTATGTATGTATGTATATGTATGTATATATATTAGCATTTCTATTCCTATTTACAGGTGCATCTCAAAACAATTTGAATGTAGAAGTACATTTTTTCCCTAATTTCATTCAAAAAGTGAAACTTTCATATATTCTATATTCCTTACACATGCAATGAAATATTTCAGCCTTTTTTGTTTAAATTTAGCACATAGCACATCTCTATTGTTGGGTCTGGAGAAACGTCTTCGAGAAACTGAAACATGCCCACTTGCCTACGATACAGCACTTAGAACGACCATGACCTGGATGAGAACCTTCATCAACATTATATTAGGATAGTCTTCTTATTAGCAGGAACTACCACAGAAGCAGTTTTTAATATTTTGCCAGGTGTCTGTGGACAGAAACCTGAAACAGAAGGCAAAAATGAGCTACCAGATAACTTTGAACCTCCTTACAGTATGTGAACACTGTAGACACCCAGAGATTGATCAGTTTAATTTCTTGCTAAAACCAAAAAAAGACAAAAAAGATGTAAAGGCCAGTCTTATCGAATGACGAAGCTCTAGGATAAACACTAAGACTCATCCATCTTCATAGTTTAGTGTTTATCCTGGAGCTTCGTCATTCGATAAGACCGGCCTGTAATAAAGAACACACCGTTGTTCAGCATAAAAGTAGTTTTATTTTTATTGATAGAAGGTTTGTGATAGGTAAGATGAGGATGAGGCTCATGTTTGCTGGATGATAGGAGTCGAAGATAGCGATGAAAGGATGGAAAAGAGGTCAAATTTCCAGGGGATGAACAAGGGTTGAACAAAGTCATGGGGTGACTGGTGCATCTAGGATTGCAGGGTTGGGGGCACATCTCAATTGTGGCTTCATCATCCCCATGTACTTCCTGTGATAGAGAAGAAGAATTGCTGAGAAAGAAGTATTAAGCCTGATAGGAAGAAACTGGAGCACCAGTTGTAACCCACGTGAGCACTGAAACGCAAGCTCTCTGTAAAAAGGACCCTGGATGGCCGGGGTTCAACTGCCACCTGCTGAGCTGCTGTGCAACCCCCTGCATCAGGAGAGAAAAGGGTTGACCACACCTCTCAAGTCTGCACAGGTGATTGAATCAGTGAGAGCGAGTGGTGTGGTCTTGTTCCTGAACATTAATAACCTTTTTGAGCATTTCACACCTTTCCATTCTGGTGTTTCCCCTGTCCCTGTATTTAGGAAAAAACAATGAAGTTGATAAGGTAAAAACTGATAAATAAATAAAAAAAAATTGTCTTTGTTATGTTTTCAGTTGAGTATGTCAAAAAGCATTAGCAAATTAACACATTATGTTCCACATGTTCCTGTTTTTTTTGCAAAACTTTAAAATCCACAATGTTCACTGCTGTATGTCATTGCACTGTGGTGAAAAAAATTATGTTTATTTTGTTTGAAAATGTTTAATTAATAATACTGGATTATTGTGGATAAATATTGCAATAAAGCTGGTTTAAAATGGCCTCACATGGGGCACCATTGTAGGAGTAGTGGTGGGGCAGGGGTGGTTACTGGAAAGTTATAATTATTGATAGTAACTATTAAAATTGAATTAATAAAATAATAAATTACATTTTATAATCAAATCATTAAAACAGGGCAGCACCCTGAAATCAGGGAACAATAACCAGACCAAAAACAGCCTTAAAAGAATAGTTCACTTGAAAACATTTAAGTAAGTAATTTCATCAGAAATAAACGGAGCACAGAGCTTTAAAAAATATGGATCTAGTTCATCCTCCCCAGTTGCTTTCCTTATATCTAAACCTTGGGGTGCCTCCTTAACAATAGAGGAAGTGAAGATCTGCAGTTTAAACACAGAGGTATGGTTTGAGGAGGCTCATGAGGCAGCAGCTGACTGTTAAAGGCAAAACCTGAGTACTTCATGTCAAATTGATTGCCATCAGCCGCAAAATATTTGTTCAAAGCATCACAAATATTTGATGGTTTATCTATTTGGTCAGTTATTTAATGTGATACTAGAAGGTAGAAACATAGAGGATAAAAATGATCCTGCTTCCCTCAAGCTAAAAAATAAGTAGAAAACCATTCAAGTCCATTTAAGAGCACAATGAAGGTTGTTACTGATTAAAATGTACAGTCAGGCCAATTAACAGTCAAAGTGTGTCAATTTACAAACTATTATTGTCACACCTGAGCTTATCTGTTTGGATAAGCTAACAGCGAGAGGAAAGAATTCCCAAAGCAAGTGAAATAAACTCATCATAAACACTTTAGAGGACAGCATTGAAAGTTGTACATAAAAATATGATCACATTTTAAAAAAGGAAGAAAAACTTACCATTTATTTTCACCTGAACTTCGCTCAAGGACGATGTTGAACTGAGCTGTGAGTACAGGCTCCACCCTCAAACCCCCTGCACCAACCACACACACACACACACACACACACAGACACACACAGCACACACACACACACACACACACACACACACACACACACACACACACACACACACATTATGTTATCTGAATTCTTATGAACTAAGCTGCATCACTTTCCCTCACCAGTTGAACCTTTTCTGCCAAGTTCGAACTTTTGAATTAAGTTCCTCAGTTAAATTAAATAAGAATTCACATGGTTTATCAATACATTTAATTTTTCAAATATTTTAATATATACTTATGAAGTCACATAACATGGCAATATTCTATGACTGTTTGCAATGTCTTGTCTCAAGCTGTGTGCAGTTCAAGACAAAATGTTCCTCCTCAGATTGTTTCATTTATCGTTTGAGGCATGCAGAGAGTTAACGTATCCAGTATTTCACAAAACAACAGTTAAAGAAAATTAGGTCAAGGAAAGTCAAACTGAAACAAATGTGTGCAAGAGAAAATTTGTGTAATTGCGCTGAGATAGTGAGATTTAAATTGACATTTGGATACAGTCACTACACCAACACGAGAGGCCGTATTCTGCCAAGTTTGTTTATTGAAATACGACGTACAATCAGGCCAATAAAAACTCAGCATGTGTGAATTCACAACCTGTTATTGTCTCACCTGAGCTCCTCTGTTTGGATAACCCAACGGTGAGAGGAAACATTTTACTAAGTAACTGGAATAAACTTATCAGAAGTCTTCAGTTAGACAGTTAAATATGAAAATACTCTGAGCACCGAAGACAAAAAACACAGAGATAGACATGTCAAATGTCACGTTCAACTGCTCCTTCTATGGACAGCCTCCACCTTCAAACCTCTCTCCTTCTACACACACACACACACACACACACACACACACACACACACACACACACACACACACAGGTGCAGTTATGATGTTATCGACACTTGTGTGTTAATGTTTTACAACCACTTTTTATTTTTTAAATTGACTTCCTCAGTTAAAGTACATAGGAATTCAAATAGTTTTTAACACTTCCTGCCTCTACAGCTCACTGTTATTTATTAATCTCTTGACTGAAAAACTTATTATTGAATGTCCTGTTTCAGATATAAAAATGTCCTCTCTACTGAAGGTAAATGAGATATCAAGTTGTGTATACAGGGGGTTAGAAAAAATTCCAGAAAAACTAAACATAAGGGCAACAAGAAGCTGTCACATATCTGTCATCCCCTCACAGTTCGTGTGTTTCCTCCAAGAAACTGTCATCTATGTACCTTTTGAAGCAGATTCATGAAGGTCCAGGAATCTGTTTCATTCATCACTCAAACCTTGAAAGATTTGCAGCTCATGAGTTGTTGCATCACTGCAGGCTGCTCTACATGCCAGAACACCGTCCTCATGCTGATGGACCACCACCTTTTTATTCTTTTCTCACAGTCCACAGTTGTTCACAAGATTTTTACTCATCTTTTAAACTAAACTTAAACAATATATATATATATATATATATATATATATATATATATATATATATATATATATATATATATATATATATGTTTTATTCTTTGTAATTTTTCTGTCCATCACTTAATGTGAGACAAGTGCAATGAGCACGTCATCGGAAATTTGCATCAGTCCAGAACTTTGTAGCCAATGGGGATGTATTGATAAACCTTCATGAGGTGATTGGTGGCTGGAAGGCCAGCAGGTCAGTGTGGACAGGTTTAAAAAGGCACCACTGTTGCACCAGGAGGACAGTCGAAGTCAGAGTCAGAGATGGGTGGCTTGACAAGTCTTCTCCTGTTGCTGTGCGTCGGTGAGTAGACCACACAGTGCTTCACACTGTCCTCTACATCTTTGTATGGTGAATATGTAGTTTTTTGTTAATGTTTCACTGGGATTACTTGTTGAAATTACTCTGCAAAAATGGCAAATTACAAATTATTACAGTGATTCCAGTTCATTCATGTGACATGTTCTGTAAGGTGGCACAATGCATGCAGTAAAGATGAGCAACTTTTTTCTAATTGAATGAATGACTGTGGAACAGTGGCGATTGCTCTCAGACTGCAAGGGAAGCTCAGCTTCCCCTAAAATGTCACCAAAAAAAAAAAAAAGTGGTGAAATATGTACTGCTGTGTGTACATTTCATTGACTTAATACGCGCTAGAAAGCCTTCATCTTTTGTTCAGAATCAGCTACTTATCACAGGTAACCGGCGCAACTTCCTTCTCATTCATCCCCGCAGCGCCACAGCGCTTTCCACAGTCGGACGCTCAGCTTCTACTGACTTCAGTGGGGAGGTGTAGAGCGGGTTGTTCCACTGCAGCGAAACCAGACGGTCATTGGATAAATGCTGGGCTTTGTCCCGCCCATCGGAAGCTCAGCGTCTCTGGGGGTCTATGGGGCAGTGGACTGGCCCGGACGCTCGGCTTCTGCATGATGATTGGATGAGCTGTCTGAGGCGGAATCCTTTTTTGATTGACAGCTAAATGAGCGAATCAGCGATCTTGAAGAATAAACATCCACTGGAGCATTTTCCTAGTTTTTCATTCCGTTGTTCTGAACTGATCCGGAGACTTTACTGATCTCCAGCGACTTTGTCACGATCACTCACACTCACAGGCGGTCACACTTCACAGTAGCCTGGCGCAGCAGCTCCAGCTGCTAGCATTAGCAAGGTGCACATCATGGCAGATAATATTTGTTGTTAGAGTTAAACAGCAGGGCAGGTCAACTCCTAAGATTGATTTAGTGCAAAAGGTAGGGAAAAGTAACAGGTCTTTTCAGGTGTCCTGAATAATAATAATAATAATAATAATAATAATAATAATAATAATAATAATAATATATTTAATAAATAAACAAACACATTTATGACGTAGGCCAGAAAAATGAGCTTCCCCTCCTTGAAAGACCAGCAGCCGCCACTGGTATGGAAAGATCTGCTGCTGTAAAGACAGTAGTGATATATATTTTAATGGTACTGGGGGTTAGTGTTTTTTCATTTTGTGATGAGTGATAAAGTGTTTCTGTTAGGACACAAATGTTGTCAAAACTGTAATACTGGACTTTAATGGAAAGACACTTTTGAGCATTTCAACACAAGAAAAAGTTGTTCTCTACTAAGACCACTGCTCTAACTCACAGTAACCTGGTGGAGGACTTTTCTCTTTCAGGTGTCACATTGAGCGCAGTGTTGGATCTGCAGAAGAGGATCCTTGGAGGTGGTGACTGTCCAGCAGGTGAACGTGGGTACCATGTGAAACTTGTTAGAGGAAAATGGTGCCCTACTATGTGGTGGTTCTCTGCTCAAGGAAAACTGGATTCTGACTGCAGCTCACTGCTGGGAGTGGTAAGAGAGCAACACCTTAATTTAAAATCTTTAATCATATTTCTTATGAATTCAATCTGAAAACCCTGAAGCAGCAATCAGTAATGGTTTGATATAAAACTAAAGCATTGCCAAAATAAAGATATCATTGCTTCTATTCACAATTGCTGATTTTAAGATGCAATGTATCCTCAGTAATTCAGTGATGCTCCTTTTTGACCTCCACTTATTTTTAGGGGTATGAAAGCGGATGTAGGCCCTAACCCTGTGATGATCACAGAACCGCCTGTGATGTATGAGGATGAAAAAAAAAGATCCATGACATCATGCTGCTGAAGCTACCTACCATACCCAACCTTAAGATTACACCTGTAGATCTTCCTACTTGTAAGAAGCAAAAACCTAAGCCGTAAGTTGTGATCTTTCTATTTTAATTGAGGGCTCAACTCATTGTGAAATGAAAAAAATGCAATATTCCTGTAGAAAAAATATTTCCTGTTGAAGCTTTTTCTGTTATTGTTTTGATTCATGTTTTAGACTTCTTTAAAAAGAAAATGGTCATTATTGTAAAAGATGTCTCCTTTTGTCTTTTTTTTTAAATTGTATTTCAGACATGATACAGTTAAGATTGCAGGTTATGCAGCTACAACCAAAGGCGATGATGACGTAAGAGGTGAGATGGATCCTCCTTATTTTATAACAGTTATTATCTATGCTTATTACAGCTAGTGTCATTATTTATGCATGTATGATTGATAACATTGCTGACTAATTATATTAAATACGTTTTAATTTTGCCTTAAAGTTTTGTTTTTGTTCAAATACAGTATAAACATGAGACATAAATCTGCCAGTACAATTTCCTTTCAAGCTCAACTTGGCTCATTTTCAGTCGAACCTTGTGACACATTTTAACATTCAAAGATGCTTTCTGATTTGATTTCTCTAAGATGTCTGGATAGATTTTATATAAATCTAAAGAAGTATGATTAATCTGATTTCATTTGTAAGATGCAGATAATAGTGGTAGATAGTAGGCCTGCACGATTAATCGTATTTTCATCGTCATCGCGATGTGAACGTGCGCGATAAACACATCGCAAAAGCTGGTCTGAAGTGCGATAAGTTTTGTTTACATCCGCCATGCTTTCGCACTCAGCGTGCTGACATTTGGCCAATCAGATGCGGCCCTTGACACATGTGCAATGCATGCACACCGTTTAGCCAATCAGATGACGCCCAGCTCTGCTCACGTTCCTGCGTGAAAATTAGTAGCCAGAGTAAACAGGATGTCGGAGGCAGGAGAGCAGAGCGGTGAAAATGCCAATGAAACGCTTGTGGCAAAAAGAAATAGCAGCTCCGCGATTTGGAGATACTTTGGACTTAAGCCAGAAGACAATTTACAGACCCAGGTACTGTGCAGGACCTGCAGAACAGTTGTAGCAACGTCCAGAGGTAACACCACCAACCTCCGTCACCACCTGCTGCACCACCATAAAGAGCTGCACGAGCAATTTAAGGCCAGTCAGTCTCGAGCGCAAACGTTCGAGCAGCCGTCAAGTAACGCGACCATCACTGCAGCAGCAGTAACATGTGTAAATTAATGTTATAAGTATGTATAAGTTATGTATTTTTTGATTTAATTGTCATCAGACACAGTTTCTGTGTCTTTCAGAAACTGTATGCAAACTTAAATATTTTCTTATTTATCGCAAGTCATATCGTCATCGCAATATTGAAGGGTGTCATCGCACATCGCACATTTTGCTCATATCGTGCAGGCCTAGTAGATAGTAACAGTGAAGATAAGTAGACTATTCATTAAAAAAAAAAAAAACTTTTTTAATCTGTTTTAATCTAGAGTGTGGTGAATCCGAAAAACTCCAGTGTGCAGACATCAAGCTTTCTGACTGTACGAAGCTCAAGACTGCACATCAACTATATTCGTATAACCACTGGTTCTGTGGTGAAACTTCCACAGTGGATATATGTCCTGTGAGTAGTCATGGCTTCCAACCTTATATCTTTTTTTACAGTCATTACAGTAGTAATGTAGTTTAACCCTTTTAATGTCAATAAGCTTTTCAATAAATTATGCAAAAGTCTGTAACAAACAAGCAATATATACATCTCTCTTACAGGGGGACGCTGGAGGAGGAGTGGTGGTCGGGAACACGATTTATGGTGTCATTTCTTTTATGGGTGATGGTGAAAAAGCAAATGCTAATGATGTTGGATTTATGGATGTCTGTGAATACAAGAAATGGATAGAAAAGAAAACTAAAAAGGGACTTTTTGGTTAAAGTTATACAAGGCAGTGTTTGTCATGACTGTTCACAGATTCTGGCTGTTACGCTGCTATGATAATAAAAAAAAAGATATCTACAATGCTACATTTTCAATACTTAAATTCAAAGGGTGATGCCTGTTATTATGCTATTACAGCCTGTGATTACTGTTAATATACATTCATAGTATGGAAAAATTGGGACAACACAGTGATAAATAATTATGACTATTTACTATATATTTATTCGGGTTATGTCACCTGAAGTAAAATAGACTTATGATCATAATTTAAGAAATTGTTATTTATTAAATGGTTCACTGTCACAGAGAAAAAGATACATGAACATATTTCTGCACAATTTCCACTAATCAACATCTAGTGGGGCGATAGGCTACTTTGACCTTTGAAGATATGCTGGTGCCTGGTCATTCATGGATTTGTGTGTGAGTGGGAGTGATATGCTTTTTTTCTCAGTGCACCTCTTTTTGATGTGTTTCAAACTCATCAGTAATCATCGATATGTAATCATCAGATTTAGAGAGGAACTCCCTGGTATGACTAAAAACAGACAGAATAAAGAAATAAAGAAATAAAGAAACTGTAAATCTGAAAATCTGCCTCATGTGTGATACATGACAAAGGTCAGCTGATCGATATGGGCTAAATCAGGGGAAGATTTACACTGGTATGTTATGGTATAAATATGAACAGAATAACATTGTGTTAAACAAAGATAATAATGATATTGTTTTAATGTTTGTATGTATGTAATAACAAAAAGCCTTCAGCTTCAGCTGCATCAATGCGACTTAAAAAATAAGACTCCTCAAGTGCAGCATCTCTTTTGTGTCCGAGTTGGAGAACACGCCACACCTACTTCCATACAGTTATGTCCACAGGAAAATGAATAAGTTGTCTTAGCTTGAATAGACTATGCTTTGTGCATACCTGACATAATTAGAGGTTAAATTGTATATTGGAATGAACATGCCATTAAGATAATGGTACACATGTCCATCTAATTTGACTTGATTACCTGTGTTGCAGTTTTAAGGACTGTGGAAGAATGGCAACTTAGCAACTGAAAAAATGGGCAACAACAAAACATAAAATGTTTTAAAATGTGCAAAAGAAGGGTGGGAGTGAGTTTTTATTTACTCAGTTAATAATGTTTCCTTTCACAAGCATACTGTTACATTATAATCAAAAATCGGCCACTTTAGAGATCCAAGGGTCATATTGACAGGTTCTTTGTCCAAGTAACGTGAATAAAATAATTATGATAAAATGATGATGATGTAGAGAATACAAATCCCTAATAAAAATGTACAAGAAATATATTCTTCATACGTGGATTTTGTGTCTGGTGTGTCTGTTTTCCCAGCGCACACAAGGACCTTTGTGTTCACTGACTTTTCTGGTATTGTATAATTGGTGTTCATCTAAAAGAGAAAGTATGTGGTGTATAGCTTTGTGGGATATTGACCTTGCTAATTTTTTTTTTTAATCCAATCAAAAGTTCAGAAGAAAAAAGAGCTAATGACAAATTGCACAGAATATACTAGTACCGTTTATACCTTTATGGTTGGATGGGCACCCAACAGCCCAGCTCAAAAGTGGCCCACCACCTCTTCTCATAATGTTCAGGATCAAACACACTATGTCTCTCAGAGGATGGTGGGGGGTGGCTCACAAACCGGGATTGCAGTATGTACAGAGAATATGTAATCTCAGAAAAAGGAAATGCTTTGCTGCAGATTTCCTTGAATTTACAGTCACTGCAGATGCAATGCTCTGTCTAAATCAGATGCAAATGTTCTCACATGAAAAAAAAGTAAACAGGAAGTGAATCATTTCCACTGGTCATTTTGCGTATGTGTAACCTTGCCTTTAATAATGTAATGCAAACCCAAGTTGGATCAAAATGTTGACTACATCTGCTACAGTTTATATCTCTGATGGCCTCTTAGGAAGTGCGTCCCAGTTCTATGAAACATACTAACAATAAACAGTAATCTCTGCCTTCATGTTCAGAGTGCACTGTTTTTTTACAGTTTGTGTTCAGGAACTACATTTATTAAGAGGAAATACAACTGGCACACATTAGCCTTGTCGTCACTTTCAATTTGACCTTAGTCATACTGACCACTAGGGGGTAGTACAAGTTTTATGTTGACGTGGTGATTGACAGCACAGCCACAGGTGTTCTTAATGAACAGGTATGCAGTATGAGCCTGTAGGTGGTGTGGAGCACAAAGTTTTTAATTCAGCTTTGTCTGAAACACACCATCAAACTATACTTCATCAGAGTACTGTTATATATATATATATATATATATATATATATATATATATATAATTTTTTTAAAAAGTATTTATTTTCCTTTTTACAGGTGCATCTAAAAAAATTCAAAAAAAGTTCATTTTTTCCCCTAATTTCGTTAAAAAGTGAAACTTTCATAAATTC
Source organism: Lagodon rhomboides (assembly GCA_039737535.1). Classification (NCBI taxonomy): domain Eukaryota; kingdom Metazoa; phylum Chordata; class Actinopteri; order Spariformes; family Sparidae; genus Lagodon; species Lagodon rhomboides. The sequence goes on along the minus strand of JBBNBP010000213.1, from coordinate 36,402 downwards.
TATATTCATTACACATGAAGTGAAATATTTCAAACCTTTTTAGTTTTACTGCATCAATGCGGTGTGGCATGGAGGCGATCAGCCTGTGGCACTTCTGAGGTGTTATGGAAGCCTAGGTTGCTTTGATAGTGGCCATTAGCACGTCTGTATTGTTGGGTCTGGTGAAACGTCGTTGAGAAACTGAAACATGTCCAGCTGCCTACGATACAGCACTTAGAACTACCATGACCTGGATGACCGAGAACCTTCATCAACATTATATTAGGATAGTCTTCTTATTAGCAGGAACTACCACAGAAGCAGTTTTGAATATTTTGCCAGGTGTCTGTGGACAGAAACCCGAAACAAGGCAAAAATGAGCTGCCAGATATTTTTCAACCTCCTTACAGTATGTGAACACTGTAGACACCCAGAGATTGATCAGTTTAATTTCTTGCTAAAACCAAAAAAAGACAAAAAAGATGTAAAGGCCAGTCTTATCGAATGACGAAGCTCTAGGATAAACACTAAGACTCATCCATCTTCATAGTTTAGTGTTTATACTGGGGCTTCATGGATCTGCTTCGATCTGCAGCAACATCGCTAAATTCTAGAGAACTTTCTGCACACTGGTGCTCCATCACACGCAGCTGGTGCCCTTTTTCCCTGCCTCTGCCCCTCAGACAGCCCAAGTCTACCACTTTCATACCCAAACATGGTATCATGGACAGATACCATCACATGTTAATAGTCAAACTGTTGATCTGTTAGTGACAGGGACCACACCGTTATTTAGCATAAAAGTAGTTTTATTTTTATTGATAGAAGGTTTGTCATAGGTAAGATGAGAGTATGACTTGTGTTCGCTGGATGATAGGAATCGAAGATAGCAATGAAAGGATGGAAAAGGGGTCAAATTCCGGGGGATGAACAAGAGTTGAACAAAGTCATGGGGTGGCTGGTGCATCTAGGATCGCAGGGTCGGGAGCACATCTCACTGAGCATATTGTGGCTTCATCATCTCCATGTACGTCCTGTGATAGAGAAGGGATATATTTAAAAATATATATAATTCAGAGGGCTTTAATTTTGAAATTCCACATTAGAACTTCCTGGTATCACATGAGTGACACTCCAGGGTGGTGTACTATTAGTCTGATGGAAAATTTGTTTGTGGAAACTGGTAGTTTCCTAGAAATATCCATCTGAATTTATATGTAAATATTGCCAATATCTGACATTTAATAGGGCTTTAATTTTGAAATTCCACATCAGAACTTCCTGATATTATTTGAGTGACTCTGAGGTGGAGTACTATCAATCTAAATTAAAATTCTTCATTGGAAACAGGTAGTTTCTTTGAAATTTCAATCTGAAATTAAAGAAAATACTGAAAATACTTGACAATTCAGAGGGCTTTAATTTTGAAAGTCGACATCAGAACTTCCTGTTATTACATGAGTGACTCTCTGAGGTGGAGTACAAGAATTACTGAGAAAGTAGTATTAAGCCTGATGGGAAGAAAGTGGGGCACCAGTTGTGACCCAAGTGAGCACTGAAATGCGAGCTCTGTGTAAAAAGGAGTTCAACTGCCAACTGCTGAACTGCAACCCCCTGCATCAGGAGAGAAAAGGGTTGACCACACCTCTCAAGTCTGCACAGATGATTGAATCAGTGAGAGCGAGTGGTGTGGTCTTTTTCCTGAACATTAGTAACATTTTTGAGCATTCCACATCTTTTCCATTATGTTGCTGCTGTCCCTATATTCAGAAAAAAAAATAGTGAAGTTGATGAGGTAAAAACCTATAAATAATTTTTTTTTTCTTTGTTATGTTTTCAGTTGAGTATGTCAAAAAGCATTAGCAAATTAACACATTATGTTCCACATGTTCCTGTGGTGAAAAATAAAGGTTATTTTGTTTGAAAATGTTTAATTAATAATACTGGATTATTGCAGATAAATATTGCAATAAAGCTGGTTTAAAATGGCCTCACATGGGGTACCATTGTAGGAGTGATGGTAGGGCAGGGGTGGTTACTGGAAATTTATAATTACTGATAGTAACTATTAAAATTGAATTAATAAAATAATAAATTACATTTAATAATCAAATCATTAAAACAGACAGCACCCTGAAATCAGTGAACAAAAACCAGACCAAAAACAGCCTTAAAAGAAGAGTTCACTTTAAAACATTTAAGTAAGTAATTTCATCAAAAATAAATGGAACACAGAGCTTTCAAAAACATGAGTCTAGTTCATCCTCTCCAGTTGCTTTCCTGATATCTACACCTTGAAGTGCCTTCTTAACAATAGAGGGATTGAAGTTCTGCAGTGTAAAAACAGAGGAATGGTTTGAGGAGGGCTCATGAGGCAGCAGCTGACTGTTAAAGGCAAAACCTTAGTACACTATGTCAAATTGATTTCCAGCAGCGGCAAAATATTTGTTCAAAGCATCACAAATATCTGATGGTTTATCTATTTAGTCAGTTATTTAATGTGATACTAGAAGGTACAAACATAGACAAAAAAATGACCCTTCTTTCCTCATGTTAAAAAATCCTGTTGCCCAAGACTTGGTTAAATAAGAACAAGTAGAAAATCATTCAAGTCCATTTGAGAGCACAATGAAGGTTGTTACTGATTAAAATGTACAGTCAGGCCAATAAACAGTCAAAGAGCGTCAATTTACAAATTATTATTGTCACATCTGAGCTTCTCTGTTTGGATAAGCTAACAGCGAGAGGAAAGAATTCCCAAAACAAGTGAAATAAACTTATCATAAACACTTAAGTTAAAACAGCGTTGAAAGTTGAACATAAAAATATGATCACATTTTAAAAAAGGAAGAAAAACTGACCATTTATTTTCACCTAAACTGAACAGCTCATGGACCGATGTTGAAGTCTGAACTGTGAGTACAGGCTCCACCCTCAAACCCCTGTGCACACACACGCATGCACACACACACACACACACACACACACACACACACACACACACACACACACACACACACAATGTTATCTAAATTCTTATGAACCAAGCTGCATCACTTTCCTTCATCAATTGAGCCTTTTCTGCCAAGTTCTAACTTTTGAATTAAGTTCCCCAGTTAAAATAAATAAGAATTCACATGGTTTATTGATACATTTTTCAATTTAGTTTATTTTTTTTTAAATATGTTAATATACACTTATAAAATAACATAACATGGAAATACTCTATGACTGTTTTCAATGTCTTGTCTCAAGCTGTGAGCAGTTCAAGACAAAATGTTCCTACTCAGATTGTTTCATGTATTGTTTGAGGCATGCAGAGAGTTAATGTATCCAGTATTTCACAAAACAACAACAGTTAAAGAAAATTAGGTCAAGGAAAGTCCAGCTGAAACAAATTAGAAAATGTGTGTAATTGCACTGAGATAGTGAGATTTAAATTGACATTTGGATACATTCACTACACGGACAAGAGAGGCCGTGTTCTGCCAAGTTCGTTAAAATACGATGTACAATCAGGCCAATAAAAACTCAACCTGTTATTCAGTACGTTTACATGCAGCAAGAAATTCGAAATTCTTCTCATATCAGACCTAGTTCGGACTTTTAAAATGCATGTAAACACCTTAGTCCGACCTACTTCGGACCTATTTCGGACCACAACGGACATCTCACACCTAGATAATTCGTTCATTGTCGGCATATTAACGCCATGGAGGCTCGGCTATCTTATCGTATCGTATTTTTGCATTCTGCGCATGCTCGAGATTTTCCGTTGGGGCTTTCACCTGGAAGTGAAGCGTCGTCCAGCTCCTCGTACGCCATCTTTGTTTGAATGCCGTCAGATTTGCTGTATTCGAAACCGCATCCTATCGTACTGCCTACTTCCGTACTGCCTACTACATACTGCGCCGTATGTACTGTATACTGCATACTGAATGTGGGATTCAGTATGCAGTATACAGCAGACCGATGCCGTCCACACCGCAGTATACAGTATGCAAGTTTCCCAGAATGCATTTCGCAGCAACCGGCAGCGGTAAAGCTGCTAAAAGCTGTTTTAATTCTCGCTTTAGCGCTGTTAATACATCACTTTCTTAAGTTTTAATATTTTTTTCTATGCGAGAAAGTACCTATTTAGATCCTTAATATGCGATTAGTTTATCCAAATGACGCTTGTTTGTAAATTTGTTCCGACGTTTTCGGAGATGTGAAGAGCCACCTGTGGGACCAGCGCTCCGGGAGGTCTCAGAGTCAGCAGCCTGTTTCCTGATGTGATGGGCCGGTCAACCTTCGTCGTCATCCCGGGTGTGACAGTCATCTTAACCGCAACTCTTTGAAGATTAACTGCTGGCTGGTTAAATTATTTTTGTAAGATAAATATTGGTATCATAGATGAAATCTAACGATGTGGCAGCTACGTTAGTTTGTTTGAATTAAAAGTGAAGCTTCATGTTTGTTGTGGACAAAAGAGCAGCGCTGCCCCAGGAGCCCTGTATGTACAGAAATCACCACATTTTAATAAATACATTTTAAAAAATTAAAGCTGCAAGCAGCGATGAACGGGCCCTCGCAGGCCGCGCGTGTCGGCGAGTACTGCCGCCGCGGTGTGCAGCAATCGTGGCCTGCTGCGTGCTGCTTGCTGTAAAGGCAGAAAAGCTGACAGGTAAGAGGGCTGAGTGAGAGACATGACAGGTACCGTCTGCTCTCCTCCAGAAATTTCGGCTCAAAATTAACATGGCGGCTTATGGGGGAGTTGCTGGAGTGCTTGTCGCTCTAGGACTTCCACAGCCAAAAGTTTGAGTCCTACATCTGAAATAAGACAATCAGCTGAAAGCCAACAAGATTACCTACATTTCTATGTATATATTGTCTATGTGAAGTAAAAGATGTGGGATCCACATCAGGCTGAAGAGAACTTTTCCTGTTTTTCCAGCTGCTCTCCACTCTAGCACTCTCCATGTCACACACTGTAGCTCCCGCAATACACACTCATTATAAATTGAGACAGCCACAAGAGCGCCACCTTGCGGCGGATCAGTAAAACCTTCAATGCATATCCTTAGGAGGGCATTGGCAATAAGTGTACCAAGTTTTGTGTTAATCCGACCAACCAATGTGGAGATATAAAATACTTCAATTTAAAGAGCGCCACCTAGTGGTCATCGGCCAAAATTTAGCGCAGTGCCTTCGGGGCTTGTGGGGAATTCGTATTGAGAGTTTCATGTCATTCGGCCACACCAATGTGGAGATATCCAACATTTCCTGTTTAAACCAAAATCTGCAGGAAGTTGTTATTTAAAAAGTTAATAAGTGTTTTGGACTATCAAAATTCTTTTGATAACTTTTTGTCAGGACATTCCACAGATGCTAAATCCAAAGTTTGGTGCAAATCGGTGATATCGTGTAGGAGGAGTTCGAAAAAGTAGGTTTTGGATATACGGTGACTTAGCTATTGAAATTAGCAGCAGAAGTGGGCGTGGCCTATGTCAGAAAACTCAGCTGTATTCAGGGAATACAGGGATGTAATGATTTTGAATGTGTCATAAAAACTGTGGAACTTACAGGCAAAAACGCGTTTTGGTGAGTTATAGCGCCACCTAGTGGAGTACACACGCAATTTTCGATATGGAAGGTCGATGTCCTATTCTATACTTACTGTAAAAATTTCAAAGTCCTCAGCACAACAGTATGCTTAATTGGTAATAGGCCACGCCCACATTTAGCAGTCACAACCACCTTCCAGATTCGGGCTCAGGAATGCGCCTACATCATACTGACTGAATTTCGAAGAAATCCGTCCAGCCATTTCAGAGAAACAAACTTCCCATATTTGTAGCGCCCCCTAGTGGCCAACATTCGCCAAATTGAATTGGTAGCCCCACAGTCACATGGCAACCAAGGATCTGAAGTTTGGTGTTAATAGAATTTACTTTGACAAAGATATGCAACAGTTCGCATTTTTATAGCTAGCTACAGAAATTAGTTTGTTAATAATTAGCGCATTTTTGAAACTAATCACCAGGTTCGCACAACTTTAGATGAGCTCTATCAGAAGAGTGTACATGCCAAGTTTGAGGCAGATCGGACAAAATCCCAAGGAGGAGTTCGAAAAAGTAGGTTTTACAGTTTTCGCGATGTAGCACGAAAAAATTATAGGCGGACGTGGGCATATCCAATTCCAAAATGATTCATCGGTATTCAGGGAATGTGTCTATGTACAAAGTTTTTGAATTTGCGACGTGCCGTAATTCACCTTTTGCGGAAAGACCAAAAAAGCAGTGTAGGGGGCGCTATTGCGCCATCTTGCGTCGACCATGTGCGAGCTGGTCAAAATATCGAATTTCGGATCCGGCCGAACAACTTTGCAAAGTTTGGTGAGTTTTTGAGCACGGGAAAGGGGCCAAATTGGGGTTTGAAAATAATCAAGAATAATAATAAAAATTAAAGCTGCAAGCAGCGATGAACGGGCCCTCGCAGGCCGCGCGTGTCGGCGAGTACTGCTGCCGCGGTGTGCAGAAATTGTGGCCTGCTGCGTGCAGTGTGCTGAACTACATGAGAGGCCTATATTGTGTCACCCTGAACACTGTTAAACAGAGATTTGTGGCCATTAGCAATGTAGCATTTTTGGGCATTTAGCAATAAAAGCGCCACCTATTGGCCGATCTGCACCAAATTTTGCACACTCCTCCAAGGAGCCATGGAACACAATTAGTTAAAGTTTCATTGTAATCGAACTGTATTTGGTGAAGATATGCGAGATTGTGCGTTTTCACCACAATGTGCAGGAAATTGTTGTTTTATATTTTGGGATTTTTTTGGACAATCAAAATTCTTTTGATAACTTTTTGTCAGGACATTCCACAGATGCTAGATCCAAAGTTTGGTGCAAATCGGTGAAATCGTGTAGGAGGAGTTCGAAAAAGTAGGTTTTGGATATAGAGTGACTTAGCCATGCAAATGTGCAGCAGAAGTGGGCGTGGCCTGTGTCAGAAAACTCAGCTGTATTCAGGGAATACAGGGCTATAATAGTTTTGAATGTGTCATAAAAACTGTGGAACTTACAGGCAAAAACGCGTTTTCGTCAGTTATAGCGCCACCTAGTGGAGTACACACGCAATTTTCGAAATGGAAGGTCGATGTCCTATTCTATACTTACTGTAAAAATTTCAAAGTCCTCAGCACAACAGTATGCTTAATTGGTAATAGGCCACGCCCACATTGAGCAGTCACAACCACCTTCCAGATTCGGGCTCAGGAATGCGCCTACATCATACTGACTGAATTTGGAAGAAATCGGTCCAGCCATTTCAGAGAAACAAACTTCCCATATTTGTAGCGCCCCCTAGTGGCCAACATTCGCCAAATTGAATTTGTAGCCCCACAGTCACATGCCAACCAAGGATCTGAAGTTTGGTGTTAATAGCATTTACTTTGACAAAGATATGCAACAGTTAGCATTTTCATAGCTAGCTACAGAAAGTATGTCGTTAATAATTAGCGCATTTTTCAAACTAATTAGAATCTTTTAATAACTTTTGATGAGCTCTATCAGAAGAGTGTACATGCCAAGTTCCACGCAGATCGGACAAAATCCCAAGGAGGAGTTCGAAAAAGTAGGTTTTACAGTTTTCGCGATGTAGCACAAAAAATTAGATGCGGACGTGGGCATATCCAATTCCAAAATGATTCATCGGTATTCAGGGAATGTGTGTATGTACAAAGTTTTTGAATTTGCGACGTGCCGTAATTCACTTATTGCGTAGAGACCCAAAAAAGTGAGTAGGGGGCGCTATTTTGCCATCTTGCGTCGACCATGTGCGAGGTGCCCGAAATATCGAATTTCGGATCCGGCCGAACAAGTTGGCAAAGTTTGGTGAGTTTTTGAGCAGGGGAAAGGGGCCAAATTGGGGTTTCAAAATAATATAGTATAATAATAATAATTAAAGCTGCAAGCAGCGATGAACGGGCCCTCGCAGGCCGCGCGTGTCGGCGAGTACTGGCATCGCGGTGTGCACCAATTGTTGACTGATGATGCTGCGTACTGTATGCGGCGTGCTTAATGCATTGGCTGTTACAAGCGTGGGCTTCTACAGGCGAAATACTGTAGCTCCCGCAATACACAGTCATTATAAATTCAGACAGCCACTATAGCGCCACCTAGTGTCGGATCAGTATAACCTTTGACAGGTATCCTCAGGAGGGCATTGGCAATAAGTGTACCAAGTTTTGTGTTAATACGACCAACCAATGTGGAGATATAAAATACTTCAATTTAAAGAGCGCCACCTAGTGGTCATCGGCCAAAATGTTGCGCAGTGCCGTAGGGGCTCATGGGGAAGTTGTAATCAGAGTTTCATGTCATTTGGCCACACCAATGTGGAGATATCCAACATTTCCTGTTTAAACCAAAATCTGCAGGAAGTTGTTATTTAAAAAGTTAATAAGTGTTTTGGACTATCAAAATTCTTTTGATAACTTTTTGTCAGGACATTCCACAGATGCTAAATCCAAAGTTTGGTGCAAATCGGTGATATCGTGTAGGAGGAGTTCGAAAAAGTAGGTTTTGGATATACGGTGACTTAGCTATTGAAATTAGCAGCAGAAGTGGGCGTGGCCTATGTCAGAAAACTCATCTCTATTCAGGGAATACAGGGATATAATGGTTTTGAATGTGTCATAAAAACTGTGGAAGTTACAGGCAAAAACGCGTTTTTGTCAATTATAGCGCCACCTAGTGGAGTACACACGCAATTTTCGATATGGAAGGTCGATGTCCTATTCTATACTTACTGTAAAAATTTCAAAGTTCTCAGCACAACAGTATGCTTAATTGGTAATAGGCCACGCCCACATTGAGCAGTCACAACCACCTTCCAGATTCGGGCTCAGGAATGCACCTACATCATACTGACTGAATTTGGAAGAAATCGGTCAAGCCATTTCAGAGAAACAAACTTCCCATATTTGTAGCGCCCCCTAGTGGCCAACATTCGCCAAATTGAATTGGTAGCCCCACAGTCACATGCCAACCAAGGATCTCAAGTTTGGTGTTAATAGCATTTACTTTGACAAAGATATGCAACAGTTCGCATTTTTATAGCTAGCTACAGAAAGTATTTCGTTAATAATTAGCGCATTTTTGAAACTAATCACCGGGTTCGCACAACTTTAGATGAGCTCTATCAGAAGAGTGTACCTGCCAAGTTTCACGCAGATCGGACAAAATCCCAAGGAGGAGTTCGAAAAAGTAGGTTTTACAGTTTTCGCGATGTAGCACAAAAAAATTATAGGCGGACGTGGGTATATCCAATTCCAAAATGGTTCATCGGTATTCAGGGAATCAGTGGATGTACAAAGTTTTTGAATTTGCGACGTGCCGTAATTCACCTATTGCGGAAAGACCGAAAAAACAGTGTAGGGGGCGCTATTGCGCCATCTTGCGTCGACCATGTGCGAGCTGGTCAAAATATCGAATTTCGGATCCGGCCGAAGAACTTTGCAAAGTTTGGTGAGTTTTTGAGCACGGGAAAGGGGCCAAATTGGGGTTTGAAAATAATCAAGAATAATAATAAAAATAAACATTACAGTTTCAATAGGGTCCTCGCAGGTGTACCTGCTCGGGCCCTAAAAACAGCGCAATTTCAATAGGGTCCTCGCAGCTTCGCTGCTCGGGCCCTAATAAACATTACAGTTACAATAGGGTCCTCGCAGGTGTACCTGCTCGGGCCCTAAAATTAAAGCTGCAAGCAGCGATGAACGGGCCCTCGCAGGCCGCGCGTGTCGGCGAGTACTGCTGCCGCGGTGTGCAGAAATTGTGGCCTGCTGCGTGCTGTTAGCTGGACTACATGAGAGGACTATATTGTGTCACCCTGAACACTGTTAAACAGAGGTTTGTGTCCATTAGCAAAGCAGCATTTTTGGTCATTTAGCAATAAAAGCGCCACCTATTGGCCGATCTGCACCAAATTTTGCACACACCCCCATCCACCCATGGAACACAAGTAGCCAAAGTTTCGTTGTAATCGGACTGTATTTGTTCAAGATATGCAAGACTTTCTGTTTTCACTACAATGTGCAGGAAATTGTTGTTTTATATTTTGGAGGTCTTTTGCACAATCACAATTGTTTTGATAACTTTTTGTCAGGAGGTTGTACAGATGCTTCATGCAAAGTTTGGTGCAAATCGGTGAAATTGCCTAAGAGGAGTTCGAAAAAGTTAGTTTTTCATGTTTGGCGATTTTGCGAATGGAAAGTTAGGGCAAAAGTGGGCGGGGCCTATGTCAGAAAACTCAGCTCTATTCAAGGAACACAGGGATATAATGGTTTTGAATATGTCATAAAAACTGTGTAACTTACGGGCAAAAACGCGTTTTCGTCAGTTATAGCGCCACCTAGTGGCCAACATTCGCGAAATTGAATTCTTCGCCCCACAGTCACATGGGAACCAAGGATATGAAGTTTGGTGTTAATAGCATGTATTTTGACTAAAATGCGTAATAGGCCACGCCCACATTGAGCGGTCACAACCACCTTCCAGATACGGGCTCAGGAATGCGCCTACATCATACTGAGTGAATTTGGAAGAAATCCGTCCAGCCATTTCAGAGAAACAAACTTCCCATATTTGTAGCGCCCCCTAGTGGCCAACATTCGCCAAATTGAATTGGTAGCCCCACAGTCACATGCCAACCAAGGATCTGAACTTTGGTGTTAATAGAATTTACTTTGACAAAGATATGCAACAGTTCGCATTTTTATAGCTAGCTACAGAAAGTATTTCGTTAATAATTAGCGCATTTTTGAAACTAATCACCGGGTTCGCACAACTTTAGATGAGCTCTATCAGAAGAGTGTACCTGCCAAGTTTCACGCAGATCGGACAAAATCCCAAGGAGGAGTTCGAAAAAGTAGGTTTTACAGTTTTCGCGATGTAGCACAAAAAAATTATAGGCGGACGTGGGCATATCCAATTCCAAAAAGGTTCCTGGGTATTCAGGGAATGTGTGTATGTACAAAGTTTTAGAAATTACGACGTGCCGTAATTCACCTATTGGGGAAAGAAAAAAAAAACTTCTAGGGGGCGCTATTACGCCATCTTGCAGCGACCATGTGCGAGCTGTCCGAAATATCGAATTTCGGATCCGGCCGAAGAACTTTGCAAAGTTTGGTGAGTTTTTGAGCACGGGAAAGGGGCCAAATTGGGGCTTGAAAAGGGTAAAGAATAATAATAATAATTAAAGCTGCAAGCAGCGATGAACGGGCCCTCGCAGGCCGCGCGTATCGGCGAGTACTGCCATTGCGGTGTGCAGCATTTGTGGCCTGATGGTGCTGCGTACTGTCTGCGTTTTGCTGAATGCATGGGCTGTTGCAAGCGGGGGCTGCTACAGGCGAGATTTACATTTCTATGTATATATTGTCTATGTGAAGTAAAAGCGATGGGATCACCATCAGGCTGAAGATAGTTTGTTCTCAAGCTGTTCCAGCTGCTCTCCACTCTAGCGATGATGTCACACACTGTAGCTCCCGCAATACACACTCATTGTAAATTCAGACTGCCACCAGAGCGCCACCTAGTGGCGGATTGGTAAGACCTTCAAGGGATATCCTCAGGAGGGCATTGACAATAATTCTACCAAGTTTTGTGTTAATCTGACCAACCGATGTGGAGATATAAAATACTTAAATTTAAAGAGCGCCACCTAGTGGTCATGGGCCAAAATGTTGCACAGCGTCTTAGGGGCTCATGGGGAAGTTGTATTCAGAGTTTCATGTCAATGGGCCACACCAATGTGGAGATATCCAACACCAATTAATGGTTGAATGTTTAAGTGGTAATAAGCCACGCCCACATTGAGCAGTCACAACCATCTTCAAGGTACCGCCTCAGGAATGGGTCTACATCACACTGAGTGAATTGCGAAGAAATCGGTCCAGCCATTCAAGAGGAATAAACTTCCCATATTTGTAGCGCCACCTAGTGGCCAACATTCGCCAAATTGAATTGGTAGGCCCACAGTCACATGGGAACCAAGGATCTGAAGTTTGGTGTTAATAGCATGTACTTTGACTAAAATGCGTAATAGGCCACGCCCACATTGAGCGGTCACAACCACGTTCGAGATAGGGGCTCAGGAATGGGCCTTCATCATACTGACAGAATTTCGAAGAAATTGGTCCAGCCATTTCAGAGAAATAAACTTCCCATATTTGTAGCGCCCCCTAGTGGCCAACATTCGCCAAATTGAATTGGTAGCCCCACAGTCACATGGCAACCAAGGATCTGAATTTTGGTGTTAATAGCATTTACTTTGATAAAGATAGGCAACAGTTAGCATTTTCATAGCTAGCTACAGAAATTAGTTTGTTAATAATTAGCGCATTTTTGAAACTAATTAGAATCTTTTAATAACTTTTGATGAGCTCTATCAGAAGAGTGTACATGCCAAGTTTCACGCAGATCGGACAAAATCCCAAGGAGGAGTTCGAAAAAGTAGGTTTTACTGTTTTCGCGATGTAGCACCAAAAACAGTTAGGTAAACATCGGCATTACCAATTCCAAAATGATTCATCGGTATTCAGAGAATGTCTGGATGTCCAAAGTTTTAGAAATTGCGCCGTGCCGTAATTCACCTATTGCAGAAAGAAAAAAAAAATTTGTAGGGGGCGCTATTGCGCCATGTTGCGTCGACCATGTGCAAGCTGGCTCAAATATCGAATTTCGGATGAGGCCGAACAACTTGGCAAAGATCGGTGACTTTTAGAGCACGGGAAAGGGGCGAAATTGGGGCTTGAAAAAAGTAAAGAATAATAATAATAATTAAAGCTGCAAGCAGCGATGAACGGGCCCTCGCAGGCCGCGCGTGTCGGCGAGTACTGCCATCGGGGTGTGCAGCATTTGTGGCCTGATGGTGCTGCGTACTGTCTGCGTTGTGCTGAATGCATGGGCTGTTGCAAGCGGGGGCTGCTACAGGCGAGATTGACATTTCTATGTATGTATTGTCTATGTGAAGTAAAAGCTGTGGGATCACCATCAGGCTGAAGAAAATGTGTTCTCAAGTTGTTCCAGCTGCTCTCCACTCTAGCGATGATGTCACACACTGTAGCTCCTGCAATACACAGTCATTGTAAATTCAGACTGCCACCAGAGCGCCACCTAGTGGCGGATTGGTAAGACCTTCAAGGGATATCCTCAGGAGGGCATTGACAATAATTCTACCAAGTTTTGTGTTAATCTGAGCCAACCGATGTGGAGATATAAAATACTTAAATTTAAAGAGCGCCACCTAGTGGTCATCGGCCAAAATGTTGCGCAGCGCCTTAGGGGCTCATGGGGAAGTTGTATTCAGAGTTTCATGTCATTGGGCCACACCAATGTGGAGATATCCAACACCAATTAATGGTTGAATGTTTAAGTGGTAATAAGCCACGCCCACATAGAGCAGTCACAACCATCTTCAAGATACCGCCTCAGGAATGGGTCTACATCACACTGAGTGAATTTGGAAGAAATCGGTCCAGCCATTCAAGAGGAATAAACTTCCCATATTTGTAGCGCCCCCTAGTGGCCAACATTCGCCAAATTGAATTGGTAGGCCCACAGTCACATGGGAACCAAGGATCTGAAGTTTGGTGTTAATAGCATGTACTTTGACTAAAATGCGTAATAGGCCACGCCCACATTGAGCAGTCACAACCACCTTCCAGATACGGGCTCAGGAATGCGCCTTAATCATACTGACTGAATTGCGAAGAAATCGGTCCAGCCGTTTAAGAGAAATAAACTTCCCATATTTGTAGCGCCCCCTAGTGGCCAACATTCGCCAAAGTTAATTGGTAGCTCTACAGTCATATGGCAACCAAGGATCTAAAGTTTGGTGTTAATAGCATTTACTTTGCCAAAGATACGCATCAGTTAGCGTTTTCATAGCTAGCTACAGAAAGTATTTAGTTAATAATTAGCGCATTTTTGAAACTAATTACGGGGTTCGCACAACTTTAGATGAGCTCTATCAGAAGAGTGTACATGCCAAGTTTCACGCAGATCGGACAAAATCCCAAGGAGGAGTTCGAAAAAGTAGGTTTTAGCATTTTCACGATGTAGCACGAAAAAATGAAGGCGGAAGTGGGCGTTACCAATTCCAAAGTTATTCATCGGTATTCAAGGAATCTGTGTATGTACAAAGTTTTAGAAATTGCGACGTGCCGTAATTCACCTATTGCAGAAAGAAAAAAAAAATTTGTAGGGGGCGCTATTGCGCCATCTTGCGTCAACCATGCGCGAGCTGGCCGAAATATCGAATTTCGGATCCGGCCGAACAACTTGGCAAAGATTGGTGAGTTTTTGAGCACGGGAAAGGGGCCAAATTGGGGTTTGAAAAGGATATAGTATAATAAAAATAATAATAAAAAAACAGAGCAGATACAATAGGGTCCTCGCAGGTGTACCTGCTCGGGCCCTAATAATAATAAACAGCGCAATTACAATAGGGTCCTCGCAGGTGTACCTGCTCGGGCCCTAATTAAAGCTGCAAGCAGCGATGAACGGGCCCTCGCAGGCCACGCGTGTCGGCGTGCAGCATTTGTGGCCTGATGGTGCTGCGTACTGTCTGCGGTGTGCTGAATGCATGGGCTGTTGTAAGCGGGGGCTGCTACAGGCGAGATTTACATTTCTATGTATATATTGTGTATGTGAAGTAAAAGATGTGGGATCCCCATCAGGCTGAAGATAACTGTTTCTCAAGTTGTTCCAGCTGCTCTGTACTCTAGCGATGATGTCACACACTGCAGCTCCCGCAATACACATTCATTGTAAATTCAGACTGCCACCAGAACGCCATCTAGTGGCGGATTGGGAAGACCTTCAAGGGATATCCTCAGGAGGGCATTGACAATAATTATACCAAGTTTTGTGTTAATCTGAGCAACCGATGTGGAGATATAAAATACTTCAATTTAAAGAGCGCCAACTAGTGGTCATCGGCCAAAATTTTGCACAGCGCCTTAGGGGCTCATGGGGAAGTTGTATTCAGAGTTTGATGTCATTGGGCCACACCAATGTGGAGCTATCCAACACCAATGAATGTTTGAATGTTTAAGTGGTAATAGGCCACGCCCACATTGAGCAGTCACAACCATCTTCAAGATACCGCCTCAGGAATGGGCCTACATCATACTGAGTGAATTTAGAAGAAATCGGTCCAGCCATTCAAGAGAAATAAACTTCCCATATTTGTAGCGCCCCCTAGTGGGCAACATTCGCCAAATTGAATTGGTAGGCCCACAGTCACATGGGAACCAAGGATATGAAGTTTGGTGTTGATAGCATGTACTTTGACTAAAATGCGTAATAGGCCACGCCCACATTGAGCGGTCACAACCACCTTCCAGATCCGGGCTCAGGAATGGGCCTTCGTCATACTGACACAATTTCGAAGAAATCGGTCCAGCCATTTCAGAGAAATAAATTTCCCATATTTGTAGCGCCCCCTAGTGGGCAACATTAGCCAAATTGAATTGGTAGCCCCACAGTCACATGCCAACCAAGGAACTCAAGTTTGGTGTTAATAGCATTAACTTTGACAAAGATACGCAACAGTTAGCATTTTCATAGCTAGCTACAGAAAGTATTTCGTTAATAATTAGCGCATTTTTGAAACTAATCACGGGGTTCGCACAACTTTAGATGAGCTCTATCAGAAGAGTGTCCCTGCCAAGTTTCACGCAGATGCGACTAAATCCCAAGGAGGAGTTCGAAAAAGTAGGTTTTACAGTTTTCGCGATGTAGCACAAAATTTTTTAGCCGGACGTGGGCATATCCAATTCCAAAATGATTCATCGGTATTCAGGGAATGTGTGGATGTCAAAAGTTTTAGAATTTGCGACGTGCCGTAATTCACCTATTGCGGAAAGAAAAATAAAATTTGTAGGGGGCGCTATTGCGCCATCTTGCGTCGACCATGTGCGAGCTGGGCAAAATATCGAATTTCGAATCCGGCCGAACAACTTGGGAAAGTTTGGTGAGTTTTAGAGCACGGGAAAGGGGCCAAATTGGGGTTTCAAAATAATAAAGAATAATAATAAAAAACAGCGCAATTACAATAGGGACCTCGCAGGTCTGTGACCTGCTCGGGCCCTAATTAAAGCTGCAAGCAGCGATGAACGGGCCCTCGCAGGCCGCGCGTGTCGGCGAGTACTGCTGCCGCGGTGTGCAGAAATTGTGGCCTGCTGCGTGCAGTGTGCTGAACTACATGAGAGGCCTATATTGTGTCACCCTGAACACTGTTAAACAGAGATGTGTGTCCATTAGCAATGTAGCATTTTTGGGCATTTAGCAATAAAAGCGCCACCTATTGGCCGATCTGCACCAAATTTTGCACACTCCTCCAAGGAGCCATGGAACACAATTAGCAAAAGTTTCATTGTAATCGAACTGTATTTGGTGAAGATATGCGAGATTGTCCGTTTTCACCACAATGTGCAGGAAATTGTTGTTTTATATTTTGGGATTTTTTTGGACAATCAAAATTCTTTTGATAACTTTTTGTCAGGACATTCCACAGATGCTAGATCAAAAGTTTGGTGCAAATCGGTGATATCGTGTAGGAGGAGTTCGAAAAAGTAGGTTTTGGATATACAGTGACTTAGCCATGTAAATGTGCAGCAGAAGTGGGCGTGGCCTATGTCAGAAAACTCAGCTGTATTCAGGGAATACAGGGATATAATAGTTTTGAATGTGTCATAAAAACTGTGGAACTTACGGGCAAAAACGCGTTTTCGTCTGTTATAGCGCCCCCTAGTGGCCAACATTCGTGAAATTGAATTCTTAGGCCCCCAGTCACATGTCAACCAAGGATCTGAAGTTTGGTATTAATAACATAGACTTTGAAAAAAAATTGCAATAGGCCACGCCCACATTGAGCAGTCACAACCTCCTTCCGGATACGGCCTCAGGAACTGGCCTACATCATACTGAGTGAATTTCGAAGAAATCCGTCCAGCCATTAAAGAGAAATAAACTTCCCATATTTGTAGCGCCCCCTAGTGGCCAACATTCGCCAAATTGAAATCGTAGCCCCACAGTCACATGCCAACCAAGGATCTGAAGTTTGGTGTGATTAGAATGTAGTTTGACAAAGATATGCAACAGTTCGCATTTTTATAGCTAGCTACAGAAATTATTTCGTTAATAATTAGCGCATTTTTGAAACTGTAGCTCCCGCAATACACACTCATTATAAATTGAGACAGCCACAAGAGCGCCACCTAGTGGCGGATCAGTAAAAGCTTTGACAGGTATCCTCAGGAGGGCATTGGTAATAAGTCTACCAAGTTTTGTGTTAATCTGAGCAACCGATGTGTAGATATAAAATACTTCAATTTAAAGAGCGCCACCTAGTGGTCATCGGCCAAAATTTAGCGCAGTGCCTTAGGGGCTCATGGGGAATTCGTATTCAGAGTTTCATGTCATTCGGCCACACCAATGTGGAGATATCCAACATATCCTGTTTAAACCAAAATCTGCAGGAAGTTGTTATTTAAAAAGTTAATAAGTGTTTTGGACTATCAAAATTCTTTTGATAACTTTTTGTCAGGACATTCCACAGATGCAAAATCCAAAGTTTGGTGCAAATCGGTGATATCGTGTAGGAGGAGTTCGAAAAAGTAGGTTTTGGATATACGGTGACTTAGCTATTGAAATTAGCAGCAGAAGTGGGCGTGGCCTATGTCAGAAAACTCAGCTGTATTCAGGGAATACAGGGATGTAATGATTTTGAATGTGTCATAAAAACTGTGGAACTTACAGGCAAAAACGCGTTTTGGTCAGTTATAGCGCCACCTAGTGGAGTACACACGCAATTTTCGATATGGAAGGTCGATGTCCTATTCTATACTTACTGTAAAAATTTCAAAGTCCTCAGCACAACAGTATGCTTAATTGGTAATAGGCCACGCCCACATTTAGCAGTCACAACCACCTTCCGTATTTGGGCTCAGGAATGCGCCTACATCATACTGACTGAATTTCGAAGAAATCCGTCCAGCCATTTCTGAGAAACAAACTTCCCATATTTGTAGCGCCCCCTAGTGGCCAACATTCGCCAAATTGAATTGGTAGCCCCACAGTCACATGGCAACCAAGGATCTGAAGTTTGGTGTTAATAGAATTTACTTTGACAAAGATATGCAACAGTTCGCATTTTTATAGCTAGCTACAGAAATTAGTTTGTTAATAATTAGCGCATTTTTATAACTAGTCACCAGGTTCGCACAACTTTAGATGAGCTCTATCAGAAGAGTGTACATGCCAAGTTTGAGGCACATCGGACAAAATCCCAAGGAGGAGTTCGAAAAAGTAGGTTTTACAGTTTTCGCGATGTAGCACGAAAAAATTATAGGCGGACGTGGGCATATCCAATTCCAAAGTGATTCATCGGTATTCAGGGAATCAGTGGATGTACAAAGTTTTTGAATTTGCGACGTGCCGTAATTCACCTATTGCGGAAAGACCAAAAAAACAGTGTAGGGGGCGCTATTGCGCCATCTTGCGTCGACCATGTGCGAGCTGGTCAAAATATCGAATTTCGGATCCGGCCGAAGAACTTTGCAAAGTTTGGTGAGTTTTAGAGCACGGGAAAGGGGCCAAATTGGGGTTTGAAAATAATCAAGAATAATAATAAAAATTAAAGCTGCAAGCAGCGATGAACGGGCCCTCGCAGGCCGCGCGTGTCGGCGAGTACTGCCATCAGGGTGTGCAGCATTTGTGGCCTGATGGTGCTGCGTACTGTCTGCGTTGTGCTGAATGCATGGGCTGTTGCAAGCGGGGGCTGCTACAGGCGAGATTGACATTTCTATGTATGTATTGTCTATGTGAAGTAAAAGCTGTGGGATCACCATCAGGCTGAAGAAAATGTGTTCTCAAGTTGTTCCAGCTGCTCTCCACTCTAGCGATGATGTCACACACTGTAGCTCCTGCAATACACAGTCATTGTAAATTCAGACTGCCACCAGAGCGCCACCTAGTGGCGGATTGGTAAGACCTTCAAGGGATATCCTCAGGAGGGCATTGACAATAATTCTACCAAGTTTTGTGTTAATCTGAGCAACCAATGTGGAGATATAAAATACTTAAATTTAAAGAGCGCCACCTAGTGGTCATCGGCCAAAATGTTGCGCAGCGCCGTAGGGGCTCATGGGGAAGTTGTATTCAGAGTTTCATGTCATTGGGCCACACCAATGTGGAGATATCCAACACCAATTAATGGTTGAATGTTTAAGTGGTAATAAGCCACGCCCACATAGAGCAGTCACAACCATCTTCAAGATACCGCCTCAGGAATGGGTCTACATCACACTGAGTGAATTTGGAAGAAATCGGTCCAGCCATTCAAGAGGAATAAACTTCCCATATTTGTAGCGCCCCCTAGTGGCCAACATTCGCCAAATTGAATTGGTAGGCCCACAGTCACATGGGAACCAAGGATCTGAAGTTTGGTGTTAATAGCATGTACTTTGACTAAAATGCGTAATAGGCCACGCCCACATTGAGCAGTCACAACCACCTTCCAGATACGGGCTCAGGAATGCGCCTTAATCATACTGACTGAATTGCGAAGAAATCGGTCCAGCCGTTTAAGAGAAATAAACTTCCCATATTTGTAGCGCCCCCTAGTGGCCAACATTCGCCAAAGTTAATTGGTAGCTCTACAGTCATATGGCTAACCAAGGATCTAAAGTTTGGTGTTAATAGCATTTACTTTGCCAAAGATACGCATCAGTGAGCGTTTTCATAGCTAGCTACAGAAAGTATTTAGTTAATAATTAGCGCATTTTTGAAACTAATTACGGGGTTCGCACAACTTTAGATGAGCTCTATCAGAAGAGTGTACATGCCAAGTTTCACGCAGATCGGACAAAATCCCAAGGAGGAGTTCGAAAAAGTAGGTTTTAGCATTTTCACGATGTAGCACGAAAAAATGAAGGCGGAAGTGGGCGTTACCAATTCCAAAGTTATTCATCGGTATTCAAGGAATCTGTGTATGTACAAAGTTTTAGAAATTGCGACGTGCCGTAATTCACCTATTGCAGAAAGAAAAAAAAAATTTGTAGGGGGCGCTATTGCGCCATCTTGCGTCAACCATGCGCGAGCTGGCCGAAATATCGAATTTCGGATCCGGCCGAACAACTTGGCAAAGATTGGTGAGTTTTTGAGCACGGGAAAGGGGCCAAATTGGGGTTTGAAAAGGATATAGTATAATAAAAATAATAATAAAAAAACAGAGCAGATACAATAGGGTCCTCGCAGGTGTACCTGCTCGGGCCCTAATTAAAGCTGCAAGCAGCGATGAACGGGCCCTCGCAGGCCGCGCGTGTCGGCGAGTACTGCCGCCGCGGTGTGCAGAAATTGTGGCCTGCTGCGTGCAGTGTGCTGAACTACATGAGAGGCCTATATTGTGTCACCCTGAACACTGTTAAACAGAGATTTGTGTCCATTAGCAATGTAGCATTTTTGGGCATTTAGCAATAAAAGCGCCACCTATTGGCCGATCTGCACCAAATTTTGCACACTCCTCCAAGGAGCCATGGAACACAATTAGCTAAAGTTTCATTGTAATCGAACTGTATTTGGTGAAGATATGCGAGATTGTCCGTTTTCACCACAATGTGCAGGAAATTGTTGTTTTATATTTTGGGATTTTTTTGGACAATCAAAATTCTTTTGATAACTTTTTGTCAGGACATTCCACAGATGCTAGATCCAAAGTTTGGTGCAAATCGGTGAAATCGTGTAGGAGGAGTTCGAAAAAGTAGGTTTTGGATATAGAGTGACTTAGCCATGCAAATGTGCAGCAGAAGTGGGCGGGGCCTGTGTCAGAAAACTCAGCTGTATTCAGGGAAGACAGGGATATAATGGTTTTGAAAGTGTCATAAAAACTGTGGAAGTTACAGGCAAAAACGCGTTTTGGTCAGTTCTAGCGCCACCTAGTGGAGTACACACACAATTTTGGATATGGAAGGTGGAAGTCCTATTCTGTACTTACTGTAAAAATTTCAAAGTCCTCAGCACAACAGTATGTAAAATTGGTAATAGGCCACGCCCACATTGAGCAGTCACAACCACCTTCCAGATATGGGCTCAGGAATGGGCCTACATCATACTGACTGAATTTCGAAGAAATCCGTCCAGCCATTTAAGAGAAACAAACTTCCCATATTTGTAGCGCCCCCTAGTGGCCAACATTCACCAAATTGAATTTGTAGGCCCACAGTCACATGCCAACCAAGTATCTGAAGTTTGGTGTTAATAGCATTTACTTTGACAAAGATATGCAAGAGTTCGCATTTGTATAGCTAGCTACAGAAATTAGTTCGTTCATAATTAGCGCATTTTTTAAAGTAATCACCGGGTTCGCACAACTTTAGATGAGCTCTATCAGAAGAGTGTACCTGGCAAGTTTCACGCAGATCGGACAAAATCCCAAGGAGGAGTTCGACAAAGTAGGTTTTACAGTTTTCGCGATGTAGCACGAAAAAATTATAGGCGGACGTGGGCATATCCAATTCCAAAGTGATTCATGGGTATTCAGGGAATGTGTCTACGTACAAAGTTTTTGAATTTGTGACGTGCCGTAATTCACCTTTTGCGGAAAGACCAAAAAAACAGTGTAGGGGGCGCTATTGCGCCATCTTGCGTGGACCATGTGCGATCTGGTCAAAATATCGAATTTCGGATCCGGCCGAAGAACTTTGCAAAGTTTGGTGAGTTTTTGAGCACGGGAAAGGGGCCAAATTGGGGTTTGAAGATGGTCAAGAATAATAATAATTAAAGCTGCAAGCAGCGATGAACGGGCCCTCGCAGGCCGCGCGTGTCGGCGAGTACTGCTGCCGCGGCGTTCAAAATTGTGGCCTGCTGCGTGCAGTGTGGTGAACTACATGAGAGGACTATATTGTGTGACCCTGAGCACTGTTAAACAGAGAATTGTGGCCATCAGCAACGCATCATTTTTGGGCATTTAGCAATAAAAGCGCCACCTATTGGCCAATCTGCACCAAATTTTGCACACACCCTCATCGAGCCATGAAACACAATTAGCCAAAGTTTCGTTGTAATCGGACTGTATTTGGTCAAGATATGCGAGATTGTCAGGTGTCACCACAAAGTGCAGGAAATGGTTGTTTTATATTTTTGGAATTTTTTGGACTATCAAAATAATTTTGATAACTTGTTGTCAGGACATTCTACAGATGCTAAATCCAAAGTTTGGTGTTAATCGGACAAACTTCCGTGTGAGGTTTTTGGAAAAAGTAGGTTTTGGATATACGGTGACTTAGCCATTGAAATTTTCAGCAGAAGTGGGCGTGGCCTATGTCAGAAAACTCAACTATATTCAGGGAAGACAGGGATATAATGGTTTTGAATGTGTCACAAAATCTGTAGAACTTACAGGCAAAAACGCGTTTTCCTCAGTTGTAGCGCCCCCTAGTGGCCAACATTCGCCAAATTGAATTGGTAGCCCCACAGTCACATGGGAACCTAGGATATGAAGTTTGGTGTTAATAGCATGTTCTTTGGCTAAAATGCGTAATAGGCCACGCCCACATTGAGCGGTCACAACCACCTTCCAGATACGGGCTCAGGAATGCGCCTTAATCATACTGACTGAATTTCGAAGAAATCGGTCTAGCCATTTAAGAGAAATAAACTTCCCATATTTGTAGCGCCCCCTAGTGGCCAACATTCGCCAAAGTTAATTGGTAGCCCTACAGTCATATGGCAACCAAGGATCTGAAGTTTGGTGTTAATAGCATTTACTTTGCCAAAGATACGCATCAGTTAGCGTTTTCATAGCTAGCTACAGAAAGTATTTCGTTAATAATTAGCGCATTTTTCAAACTAATTACGGGGTTCGCACAACTTTAGATGAGCTCTATCAGTAGAGTGTACATGCCAAGTTTCACGCAGAGCGGACAAAATCCCAAGGAGGAGTTCGAAAAAGTAGGTTTTACAGTGTTCTCGATGTAGCACAAAAAATTAGACGCGGAAGTGGGCATATCCAATTCCAAAATGATTCATCGGTATTCAGGGAATGTGTGGATGTCGAAAGTTATTCAAAATGCGACGAGCCGTAATTCAACTATTGTGGAAAGAAAAAAAAAATTTGTAGGGGGCGCTATTTCGCCATCTTGTGTCGACCATGTGCGAGCAGCCCGAAATATCGAATTTCGGATGAGGCCGAACAACGTGGCAAACTTTGGTGAGTTTTTGAGCATGGGAAAGGGGCCAAATTGGGGTTTTAAGATGATCAAGAATAATAATAATAATAAACATTACAATTACAATAGGGTCCTCGCAGGTGTACCTGCTCGGGCCCTAATTAAAGCTGCAAGCAGCGATGAACGGGCCCTCGCAGGCCGCGCGTGTCGGCGAGTACTGCCGCCGCGGTGTTCTGAAATTGTGGCCTGCTGCATGCAGTGTGCTGAACTACATGAGAGGACTATATTGTGTGACCCTGAACACTCTTAAACAGAGATTTGTGTCCATTAGCAAAGCAGCATTTTTGGGCATTTAGCAATAAAAGCGCCACCTATTGGCCGATCTGCACCAAATTTTGCACACACCCCCAACTAGCCATGTAACACAATTAGCCAAAGTTTCGTTGTAATCGGACTGTATTTGGTGAAGATATGCGAGATTGTCCGGTTTCACCACAATGTGCAGGAAATTGTTGTTTTATAATTTGGGATTTATTTGGACAATCAAAATTCTTTTGATAAGTTGTCGTCAGGACATTGTACAGATGCTACATCCAAAGTTTGGTGCAAATCTGAGAAAATTCAGTGTGAGGTTTTAGGAAAAAATTGGTTTTGGATATACGGTGACTTAGCCATGGAAATTTTCAGCAGAAGTGGGCGTGGCCTATGTCAGAAAACTCAGCTATATTCAGGGAAGACAGGGATATAATGGTTTTGAATGTGTCATAAAAACTGTGGAAGTTACAGGCCTAAACGCGTTTTCATCCGTTCTAGCGCCACCTAGTGGCCAATATTCGCCAAATGGAATTCTTAGCCCCACAGTGACATGGCAATCAAGGATCTGAAGTTTGGTGTTAATCGCATTTACTTTGACAAAAAAGTGCAATAGGCCACGCCCACATTGAGCAGTCACAACGACCTTCCGGATATAGGCTCAGGGGTGGGCCTAAATCATACTTATTGAATTTCGAAAAAATCGGTCCAGCCATTTAAGAGAAATAAACTTCCCATATTTGTAGCGCCCCCTAGTGGCCAACATTCGCCAAATTGAATTGGTAGCCCCACAGTCACATGCCAACCAAGGATCTGAAGTTTGGTGTGAATAGAATTTAGTTTGACAAAGATATGCAACAGTTCGCATTTTTATAGCTAGCTACAGAAATTATTTCGTTAATAATTAGCGCATTTTTGAAACTAATCAGAATCTTTTGATAACTTTAGATGAGCTCTATCAGAAGAGTGTCCCTGCCAAGTTTCACGCAGATGGGACAAAATCCCAAGGAGGAGTTCGAAAAAGTAGGTTTTACAGTTTTCGCGATGTAGCACAAAAAAATTATAGGCGGACGTGGGTATATCCAATTCCAAAATGGTTCATCGGTATTGAGGGAATCTGTGGATGTCCAAATTTTTAGAATTTGCGACGTGTCATAATTCACCTACTGTGAAAAGAAAAAATAAAATTGTAGGGGGCGCTATTGCGCCATCTTGCGTCGACCATGTGCGAGCTGGTGGAAATATCGAATTTCGGATCCGGCCGAACAACTTGGGAAAGTTTGGTGAGTTTTTGAGCACGGGAAAGGGGCCAAATTGGGGTTTGAAAATAATATGGAATAATAAGAATAATAAACATTACAGTTTCAATAGGGTCCTCGCAGGTGTACCTGCTCGGGCCCTAATTAAAGCTGCAAGCAGCGATGAACGGGCCCTCGCAGGCCGCGCGTGTCGGCGAATACTGCCGCCGCGGTGTGCAGCAATCGTGGCTTGCTGCGTGCTGTGTGCTGCTTGCTGTAAAGGCAGGAAAGCTGACAGGTAAGAGGGCTGAAAGAGCTTAAAAAGGTGAACAGTTTCTCTGGCTGCTGCAGCAGTGGCAGAACCGAAGTTGAAAATGTCCCCATAAGAATGAATGGGAAAACGCCTCCCAAACTCCTGCGATTTTAGAAAAAAGTGCATGGGTTATCGCCAGAATATTCATACAGTGAGTAACAGCAGACATTGTTGAACTCTGCGATGTCTTTTTTATTTCTGTAGAGTGAAAAATGAGGTCACCAGAGCGAGAGACAGGACAGGTACCGTCTGCTCGCCTCCAGAAATTTAGACTCAAAATTAACATGGCGGCTTATGGGGGAGTTGCTGGAGTGCTTGTTGCTCTAGGGCTTCTACAGCCAAAAGTTTGAGTCCTACATCTGAAAGAAAAACATCAGCTGAAAGCCAACAAGTTTTCCTACATTTGTATGGATATATTGTCTATGTGAAGTAAAAGATGTGGCATCCACATCAGGCTGAAAATAATTTTCACTCAGTTTTTAGCTCCCGTAATAAATTCAGACAGCCACCAGAGCGCCAACTAGTGGCGGATCAGTAAAACCTTTGAGAGGTGTCCTCAGGAGGGCATTGGTAATAAGTGTACGAAGTTTTGTGTTAATCTGAGCAACCGATGTGGAGATATAAAATACTTCAATTTAAAGAGCGCCACCTAGTGGTCATCACCAAATATTTTGCAGAGAGGCTCAGGGGACCATGGGGAAGTAGTCACCTGAGATTCATGTCATTCGGACAAACCAATGTGGAGATATGCAACACTTCGTGTTTGGAACGAAATCTGCAGGAAGTTGTTATATAATAACTTGAGTATTGTTTGTGCTATCAAAATTCTTTGCACAACTTTTTGTCATCAGTATCCACAGATGCTGTGTGCAAAGTTTGGTGCACATTGGTGAAATTTCCTGGGAGGAGTTCGAAAAAGTAGGTTTTGGATATACAGTGACTTAGCCATGCAAATGTGTAGCAGAAGTGGGCGTGGCCTGTGTCAGAAAACTCAGCTGTATTCAGGGAATACAGGGATATAATAGTTTTGAATGTGTCATAAAAACTGTGGAACTTATAGGCAAAAACGCGTTTTCGTCAGTGATAGCGCCACCTAGTGGAGTACCCGCGCAATTTTCGACATGGAAGGTCGATGTCCTATTCTATACTTACTGTAAAAATGTCAAACTCCTCAGCACAACAGTTTGGCTGGAATTAATATTTGAATGTTTAAGTGGTAATAGGCCACGCCCACATTGAGCTGTCACAACCATCTTCAAGATACCACCTCAGGAATGGGCCTACATCATACTGAGTGAATTTAGAAGAAATTGGTCCAGCCATTAAAGAGAAATAAACTTCCCATATTTGTAGCGCCCCCTAGTGGCCAACATTCGCCAAATTGAATTGGTAGCCCCACAGTCACATGGGAACCAAGGATATCAAGTTTGGTGTTGATAGCATGTACTTTGACTAAAATGCGTAATAGGCCACGCCCACATTGAGCGGTCACAACCACCTTCCAGATCCGGGCTCAGGAATGGGCCTTCGTCATACTGACACAATTTCGAAGAAATCGGTCCAGCCATTTCAGAGAAACAAATTTCCCATATTTGTAGCGCCCCCTAGTGGGCAACATTCGCCAAATTGAATTGGTAGCCCCACAGTCACATGCCAACCAAGGAACTCAAGTTTGGTGTTAATAGCATTAACTTTGACAAAGATACGCAACAGTTAGCATTTTCATAGCTAGCTACAGAAAGTATTTCGTTAATAATTAGCGCATTTTTGAAACTAATTACGGGGTTCGCACAACTTTAGATGAGCTCTATCAGAAGAGTGTCCCTGCCAAGTTTCACGCAGATGCGACAAAATCCCAAGGAGGAGTTCGAAAAAGTAGGTTTTACAGTTTTCGCGATGTAGCACAAAATTTTTTAGCCGGACGTGGGCATATCCAATTCCAAAGTGATTCATCAGTATTCAGGGAATCTGTGTATGTCCAAAGTTTTGCAAATTGCGACGTTCCGTAATGCACCTACGGCGGAAAGAAAAAAAAAAAATTGTAGGGGGCGCTATTTCGCCATCTTACGTCGACCATGTGCGAGCTGGCCGAAATATCAAATTTTTCACGAGGCCCAACAACTTGGCAAAGTTTGGTGACTTTTTGAGCAGGGGAAAGGGGCCAAATTGGGGTTTGAAAATAGTCAAGAATAATAATAATAAACAGTACAATTACAATAGGGTCCTCGCAGGTGTACCTGCTCGGGCCCTAATTAAAGCTGCAAGCAGCGATGAACGGGCCCTCGCAGTCCACGCGTGTCGGCGTGCAGCATTTGTGGCCTGATGGTGCTGCGTACTGTCTGCGGTGTGCTGAATGCATGGGCTGTTGCAAGCGGGGGCTGCTACAGGCGAGATTGACATTTCTATGTATATATTGTGTATGTGAAGTAAAAGATGTGGGATCCCCATCAGGCTGAAGATAATTGTTTCTCAAGTTGTTCCAGCTGCTCTCCACTCTAGCGATGATGTCACACACTGTAGCTCCCGCAATACACACTCATTGTAAATTCAGACTGCCACCACAACGCCATCTAGTGGCGGATTGGTAAGACCTTCAAGGGATATCCTCAGGAGGGCATTGACAATAAGTATACCAAGTTTTGTGTTAATCTGAGCAACCGATGTGGAGATATAAAATACTTCAATTTAAAGAGCGCCAACTAGTGGTCATCGGCCAAAATTTTGCACAGCGCCTTAGGGGCTCATGGGGAAGTCGTATTCAGAGTTTCATGTCATTGGGCCACACCAATGTGGAGATATCCAACACCAATTAATGTTTGAATGTTTAAGTGGTCATAGGTCACGCCCACATTGAGCAGTCACAACCATCTTCAAGATACCGCCTCAGGAATGGGCCTACATCACACTGAGTGAATTTAGAAGAAATTGGTCCAGCCATGAAGGAGAAATAAACTTCCCATATTTGTAGCGCCCCCTAGTGGCCAACATTCGCCAAATTGAATTGGTAGCCCCACAGTCACATGGGAACCAAGGATATGAAGTTTGGTGTTAATAGCATGTATTTTGACTAAAATGCGTAATAGGCCACGCCCACATTGAGCGGTCACAACCACCTTCCAGATACGGGCTCAGGAATGCGCCTACATTATACTGAGTGAATTTGGAAGAAATCCGTCCAGCCATTTCAGAGAAACAGAATTCCCATATTTGTAGCGCCCCCTAGTGGGCAACATTCGCAAAATGTAATTGGTAGCCCTACAGTCACATGGCAACCAAGGATCTGAAGTTTGGTGTTAATAGCATTTATTTAGACAAAGATATGCAACAGTTAGCATTTTCATAGCTAGCTACAGAAAGTATTTCGTTAATAA
Source organism: Lagodon rhomboides (assembly GCA_039737535.1). NCBI lineage: Eukaryota > Metazoa > Chordata > Actinopteri > Spariformes > Sparidae > Lagodon > Lagodon rhomboides. The sequence goes on along the minus strand of JBBNBP010000213.1, from coordinate 7,975 downwards.
CTAGCGCATTTTTGAAACTAATTAGAGGGTTAGCACAACTTTAGATGAGCTCTATCAGAAGAGTGTACATGGCAAGTTTCACGCAGATCGGACAAAATCCCAAGGAGGAGTTCGAAAAAGTAGGTTTTACAGTTTTCACGATGTAGCACCAAATTTTTTAGCCGGACGTGGGCATATCCAATTCCAAAGTGATTCATCGGTATTCAGGGAAACTGTGTATGTCCAAAGTTTAGCAAATTGCGACGTTCCGTAATTCACCTATTGCGGAAAGACCAAAAAAACAGTGTAGGGGGCGCAATTGCGCCATCTTGCGTCGACCATGTACGACTAGTCCGAAATATCGAATTTCGGATGAGGCGAAACAACATGGCAAAGTTTGGTGAGTTTTTGAGCATGGGAAAGGGGCCAAATTGGGGTTTCAAAATAATTTGGAATAATAATAATAATAATAAACAGAGCAATTACAATAGGGACCTCGCAGGTCTGTGACCTGCTCGGGCCCTAATAAAAAAACACTACAATTACAATAGGGTCCTCGCAGGTGTACCTGCTCGGGCCCTAATAAAAAAACACTACAATTACAATAGGGTCCTCGCAGGTGTACCTGCTCGGGCCCTAATTAGCAGATTATATTTTTTCATTTCATTACGTTTTATTGAAATGCACTCTCTCCCGTTTGCTGTTGCTGATAAGTAGAGGTCAACCGGAAGTGTCTCTTTGTTGAGAGGGCTACAGCGCCACATAGCGTATGGAGTCAGACACGCTTCGGCCACTCAGGTATACTCAGACCAGCGATCCGTTCTCATGCATGTCATTATCTGATACGATAAGAATTTCGAATTTCTTGCTGCATGTAAACGTACTGAGTGTCTCACCTGAGCTCCTCTGTTTGCATAACCCAACGGCATGAGGGAACATTTTACTAAGTAACTGGAATAATCTTATCAGAAGTCTTCACTTAGACAGTTAGACAGTTAAATATGAAAATACTCTGAGCACCGAAGACAAAAAAACAGAGACAGACATGTCAAATGTCACGTTCCACTGCTCCTTCAATGGACAGCCTCCACCTCCAAACCTCTCTCCCTCTCCACACATACACACACGCACGCACACACACACACACACACACACACACACACACACACACACACACACACACACACACACACACACACACACACATGCATGCCCACACGCATACTTGCACCATGTTATCTAGTTTCTTATGAACCAAGCTGCATCATCCATCAGTTGAGCCTCTTCTGCCAAGTTCAAACTTTTGAATTGAGTTCTTTAGTTGAAATTAATAAGAATTCACATGGTTTATCAATAAATGTTTTAGGTTTTGTTTTTAATACATTTTTGAATAAAACAATAAAACTGTGCATACGGAGGGTGAGAAACAAACACAGTAAACCCTAAACATAAGAGCTACAAGGGGCTGTCACATATCACTCACAGTTTGTTCACATGTAGACGACCAAAGACTGATCAGTTCATGTGTTCTTTGCTAAGAAAAAGTAAAAGGAGAATAAATAGATTTAAAGGTTTGAAGAAATGAATTAACACATTTCTAAAGGTGTAAAAACAGAAAGCAGAGCGAACTCTATCTTTGTTTGGTCATTGGGAGTCTGTGTTGATTCACTATTGACAGACTCTGTGTGAGTGAACCTGAGTGTGTTTGTGTATCATTTCTATGCTCTACTCTCTTCCTTCCTTTTCTTCATCCCTCTCTCCTCTCCGATCTCAGCATGTCTTCTCCTTTTTCTTCATCTTTCTAATGTCATCTCCTCCTGTAACTCACTTCTTTCTTACCTCTCTTCTGTCCATGACTCTTTTCTTATCTTCCATCTTCCAACCCTTTCCTTCTCTCTTTGCTCTACACTCTCCTTTAATTTTGACCTTTTCATTTATTTTTCTTTATCCCCGTTGCATTCCTGTGGTCAACCTGCTATGTACTTACAAGAAGAAGTGATAAAAGTACTCCGATCTCTTACATGAATAAAAATAACATGGCCTTATGGCCCATTTCAGAACATTCTATCATTGATTTTAAATTATTGATGCATTAATCTGTAAACATCTGTAAATACCATGTGGTTTAACCCATAAAAATACATCATTATTTATTGGTTGATTAATTTATATTATCTTTATAATCCAACTCTGCAAAGTAACTGGTAATTTACTGAAGCAGTCAGATTACATGTAGTGGGGTAGAATTATAAAATGACATAACATGGGAATATGACTGTTTTCGACGTCTTGTCTCAAGCTGTGAGCAGTTCAAGACAAAATTTTCCTCCTCAGATTGTTTTTAATTTATTGTTTAAGGCATGCAGAGAGTTAACGTATCCAGTATTTCACAAAACAACAACAGTTAAAGAAAATTAGGTCAAAGAAAGTCAAACTGAAACAAATGTGTGCAAGAGAAAATTTGTGTAATTGCACTGAGATAGTGAGATTTAAATTGACATTTGCATACATTCACTACACCGTATCTTGCCAAGGTCGTTTATTAAAATACGACGTACAATCAGGCCAATAAAAACTCAGCGTGTGCTAATTTACGACCTGTTATTGCCCTGTTTGGATAACCCAACTTTGAGAGGAAACATTTTAATAAGTAACTGTAATAAACTTATCAGAAGTCTTCAGTTAGACAGTTAGACAGTTAAATATGAAAATACTCTGAGCACCGAAGACAAAAAAACAGAAACAGACATGCCTTCAAATCTTTACTACTTTACTTATATTTACTCTTTACTTACTTTACTAAATCTACACTTATTTTACTGAATTGCCAATTTCAGAATAATACACAATACATTAAGTGATTAATATTATCGAGGCCTTTGTATGTAAAAGTCACAAATGTTGCAGCTGCTAAAATTGGAGCTTTTAATTAATAAATGTACTGTCAAATGGCCTATTACATAGAAATACATAATAATTTCCGAGTTGCATGTAGTTTTGGTTTATAGACTGACTATACAATGTGTAAAAAAAACTAACTATACAGTTAAATAAATGTAGTGGAGTTACATATACTTTAGTAAATCTACTTCATTATATCCAGCTTGTGGCCCCTTGTCACAAAAGCTGGCAGTAGTTCATCTTAAGAGTTGACTGTTTCGTTTGAAGGAATTTTAGAGGCAGATAGAGACTTTAAGTATCCAGTGTTTCATAAGAACAAAGTACAAATGAGGTCACTGCAATGTTAAACTAAAGCAACACAAAGCGTGTGTAATTGCACTGAGATAGTGAGATTTAAATTGACATTTGGATACATTCACTACATCGACGAGTGAGGCTACATTGTGCAAATGTTCGTTTATTAAAATATGATGTACAATCAGGCCAATAAAAACTCTCAAAGCTTGGGAATTTAAGAACTGGTAGTGCCTCACCTGAGCTCCTGTTTTCGATAAGATGAGAGGAAACATTTTACTAATTAACCGACATAAACTTATGAAAGCCTCAGTGGACAGTCAGACTGTCAGACATGAACATACTCTGAAGACAAAAAACACAGACTTGTAAAATGCCACGTCACACAGCTCCTTCTATGGAAAGCCTCCACCTCCACACCTCCCTCTCCCCACACACACACACACACACACACACACACACACACACACACACACACACACAGGTGCAGTTATGATGAGTTATGATGTTATCGACACTTGTGAGTTAATGTTTTACAACCAGTTTTAATTTTTTAAATTGACTTCCTCAGTTAAAGTAAATAAGAATTCAAATAGTTTTTAACACTTCCTGCCTCTAGAGCTCACCTTTATTTATTTATTAATCTCTTGATTGAAAAGCTAATTTTTGAATGTCCTGTTTCATATATAAAATGTCCTCTCAGGAGGTTAGAAAAAAATACCATAAAAACCAAACAAAAGGGAAACAAGAAGCTGTCGCATATCTGTCATCCCCTCACAGTACGTGTGTTTCCTCCAAGATTTGAAGCAGATTCATGAAGGTCAAGGAATCTGTTTTCAAACCTTGAAACATTTTCAGCTCATGAGTTGTTTCATCACTGCAGGCTGCTCTACATGCCAGAACACCGTCATCGTGCTGATGGACCACCACCTTTTTATTCTTTTCTCACAGTCCACAGTTGTTCAGAAGATTTTTACTAATCTAAACTAAACTTAAACAATACATATATGTTTTTTCTTTGTAATTTTTCTGTCCATCACTTAATGTGAGACAAGTGCAACAAGCACGTCATCGTGAATTTGCATCAGTCCAGAACTTTGTAGCCAATGGGGATGTATTGATAAACTTTCATGAGGTGATTGGTGGCTGGAAGGTCAACAGGTCAGTGTGGACAGGTTTAAAAAGGCACCACTGTTGCACCAGGAGGACAGTCGGAGTCAGAGTCAGAGTCAGAGTCAGAGATGGGTGGCTTGACAAGTCTTCTCCTGTTGCTGTGTGTCGGTGAGTAGACCACTATGCTTCACACGTGTGTTTCTACTTTAACTACTGTATGTTCTGTAATCACCTGTGAAGTCTCACAGTGCATCAGCAGTGAAGGGAAAACGTTCCCAGCACCTCTTGTTTCAGAAGGGAGGAAGTGGAAACTAAGAGAGGAAGTTATGCAGGCTCAGACACTTAGTGAGGATATTGTAGGGTTGTTTTCTGAATGGATCTTAACAGGTAATAACAGTATCCAGTGGAGGATCACATAGAGATGGAGAACAAATCACACTCACATTCACACTTTGGGTCAAGTATGTTTGGGAGAATGTGGCTTCCCACCGTTCTCTTCCAGTTACACTCCATCCAAAGATGGTGTCACTTAATCTAACTTTACTCTCCATTCCTCGACCCACCAGAGGAATCATCTTCCTGGTTGAGGTGTAAAGTTCATGACCACCAGCCACACATGGTCACATGTCCCTCTTGAACACAGTGAATACTGGATGTCTGGCATATCTGCAGAAGATTGTCAGGACCAGATCAGAAAATATTATTTCCCAGGTGCATTACAGCAGAGAACATAAGGTGTGATGTCAATGATAGACTGTGGCTGAATGTCATTGACACATGTTGTATTTCTCTATCTGTCGCTGTCCTCTACATCTTTGTATAGTGAACATGTAGTTGTTTTTTTTAATGTGTCACTGGAGTTATTTTAGTTTCATTTTGTGAAGTTGAAATTTTTCTGCAAAAATAGCAAACACCTTTCATTGCAGTGTTTCTAGTTCATTTATGTGACATGTACTGTAAGGTAGCACAATCCATGCAATAAAGATCAGCATCTTTTTTCTAATTGAATCTTTGTTTTTACTAAATGAATGAATGAATGTAGAAAAGATCTGCTGCTCTAAAGACAGTAGCGATACATTTTTTAATGGTACTTAGTGTTGTGTCATTGTGTGATGTGTGATGAAGTCTTACTGTTGTCGGTGTTCTGCCACAGAAGTTGACTCTGAGATGTGTGTTGTTGCATTAGAGTGTGTTGAATGTGACATTAACTGTTGTACATGTTTGTGAAGTGTGTGAAGAGTTTTATAAAGGGGAACTCAGCATGAAGAAATGTGTTCCAGTTGTAAAAAACTGTAATACTGGGCTTTAATGGAAACACTCAAACAACTTTTGAGCATTCACTATGTAACAAGTTGTTCTCTAAAACAACTACTGCTCTAACTCACAGTAATCTGATGGAGGACTTTTCTGTTTCAGGTGTCACAGTGAGCGCAGTGTTGGATCTGCAGAAGAGGATCATTGGAGGTGGTGATTGTCCAGCAGGTGAACGTGGGTACCATGTGAAACTTGTTAATGATATTGGTGAACTACTATGTGGTGGCTCTCTGCTCAAGAACAACTGGATTCTGACTGCAGCTCACTGCTGGGAGTGGTAAGAGAGCAACAGCTTAATTTAAAATCTGCAAACACATTTCTCATAAATTCAATCTGAAAACCCTGAAGCAGCAATCAGTAGTGTTTTGATGTAAAACTAAAGCATTGCCAAAATAAAGATCTCATTGCTTCTGTTCATGCGGTTGCTGATTTTGAAATGCACTGTATCTCCAGTAATTCAGTGATGTTTTTCTCTGACCTTCACTATTTTTTTAGGGATATCAAAGCAGTTGTAGGTGTGCATCCAGGTACCCCACCAGCCCCGGTCCCTGTCACTGTGCTGATCAGAGCAGCGCCTGTGATGTATGAGGATGACAATAAAAAGATCCATGACATCATGCTGCTGAAACTACCTTCCCTACCCAACCTTCCTAAGATTACACCTGTAGATCTTCCTGTACTCTGTGAAAATAAACCCAAAAAGCCGTAAGTTGTGATCTCTCTCCTTTAATACATCTGAAGGCTCGACTCATTGTGAAATAAAAAAATGCAATATTCCTGTAGAAAAATATTTTTTTATCAAAGCTTTTTCGATTTGCGTTTGGGTGATGTTGTAGACTAAGAAAATGGTTAAATCTCTCCTTTTGTCTTTTTTATTGTATCTCAGAGGTGATAAAGTTCAGATTGCAGGTCATGGAGTCCCCGAAACCAAAGGCCCTGATAACGAAAGAGGTGAGATGAATCCTCCTTATTTTATAACAATTATTATCTATGCTTATCACAGCTAGTGTTATTATTTATGCATGTATGATTGGTATCATTGCTGACTCATTATATTAAAAATATTTTTATTTTGTCTTAAACTTTTGTTTTTGTTCAATTACAGTATAAACATGAGACATAAATCTGCCAGTACACTTTCCTTTCAAGCTCAACTTTGCTCATTTAAAAATTTTGTCAAACCTTATTTAGATCTAGACGGTGAGGGAGCCAAAAAACTCCAATGTGCAAACATCAAGCTTGCCGACTGTAAGAAGCTCAGGAAAAGCGTGAGCGATGATGACCTAACATGGCATAACCACTTCCTCTGTGGTGAAACTTCCACAAGGGATTTATCTCAGGTGAGTAGTCATGAGTTCTAACCTTATATCTTTTTTACGGTCATTACTTTTACACTTTTTAATGTCAATAATCTTTTCAATAAATGATGCAAAGGTCTGTAACAAAAAAGCAATATATACATCTCTCTTACAGGGGGACTCTGGAGGAGGAGTGGTATTCGATAACATGATTTATGGTGTTTTTGCTTTTATGGGTGATTCTACACGTGCACATGCTGAAGATGTTGGATTTATGGACGTCTGTAAATACAAGAAATGGATCGAAGCTACTATTACTAAATAAACCTGATAAAGGAATATTTGGGCTTTGGTTAGCTGTGATATGTCCTGTCATTTAAAGGACATTACACTTTTAATACAAATTGTTGAGCTACTCCAAATTTGCAGTTGATACATTTACAATGGATTGGTTTGCATTAAATGTTCATCATTTGCAGTGCCCTATATTAAAACAATAAAAGTGATTCTGCAAAGTTATACAAGGCAGTGTTTGTCATGACTGTTCACAGATTCTGGCTGTTATGCTGCTATGATGAAAAAAAGAAATATCTACAATACTACATTTTTCATACTTAAATTCAATGGGTGATGCCTGTTATTATGCTATTACAGCCTGTGATGACTGTTAATATACAATCATAGTCTGGAAAAACACAATGATAAACAATTAAACTCCTTTTATTAGGGTTCTGTCACTTGAAGTAAAATAGACTTATGATCATAATTTAAGAAACTGTTATTCATTAAATGGTTCACTGTCACAGAGAAAAAGGTACATGAACATATTTCTGCACAATTTCCACTAATCAACATCTAGTGGGGCGATAGGCTACTATGATCTTTGAAGATATGCCGATGCCTGGTCATTAATGGATTTGTGTGTGAGTGGGAGTGATGAGCTTTTTTTCTCAGTGCACCTCCTTTTGATTTGTTTCAAGCTCATCAGTAATCATTGAGATGTGATCATCAGATTTAGAGAGGAACTCCCTGGTATGACTAAAAACAGACAGAGTAAAGAAATAAAGAAACTGGAG
>JBBNBP010000210.1:0-14533 GCA_039737535.1 Lagodon rhomboides | reverse complement strand
AACAGGCAAATATGGTAGGACTTGAAAGTTTAATACAAAATATAATAAAATACAAGTGTAATACAAAATATAATAAAGAAAAGAGTGAATGGATGAATTATTAGCATCACAATGTGCTCACGTGCTGAGATCTGGTTCCTGTACAAAGGCCTCAAACATGAGCGCACAGAGAGAGCGTAAATAAATCCACAGTTGTTGTGTGCCGCTCGTAGCTTACATCATATGTCGCATTAGCAGATACACAGCCCATATATAAGCCCAGTAATCTGCTGTTCTATGGCTGTAGGTGATGGCTGACTCTGGAGCGAACCCTGCCCTCCTGACCTCCTCCTCCATGATGCATGATCGAGTAATTAGGAATTACGGAGGGATGAGACGCAGATGAGGTCAGAGGGGTTCAGAGGGAAGAAGCGTATACGGCATCCATCATCCATTCACAGAAATCCCTCCACTCCCCGCCTCTCTGTGGGTGGAAAATAATACCACAGACCCTCCTGAAGTGTCCATGAACGACGTGCTAAATGCTCTGGAGGCGCCGTTAGCGGCCGACCTTTGACCCGACCCCTGACCTGTTAATATCTCCGCAGGGGGTGAATGTACAATGAGGCATCATAATATTATTGATAGAATAAAAAGATGAGAGCGCCGTTTTCTAATATGCAGCGGGGTCATGGTGCTTATGCAATTAGTGCTGGGCCCACAGAGGCGACCACAGAGGTCAGAGAGGCTGATTTCATGAAAGTCTTAAGGAGGAGAAGTTCACCAAAAAAGCTCAAAGCTCATATTTATGTTAACTATTGTCAACAGTGATGGCTGGTCAGGTTTCCACCTTGACTCAAGTCGTTTGGTCCGAGCCTCGAGTAAGTCCCAAGTCCTTCTTTCTCTCGTGGCGGAGTTAAGTCTCTTCCCGTCCAAAGACTCTGCAGTCTGACAGCAGTTTTCAATCTTTATAAAGAAAACAGACAATACCTGTCTGAGAATGATTTTATCGGCCAGTTTATCTAACCAGTTCAAAAGGTATGGCAGTGAATTGTGTTTTTATTTTATCTGATAATCAGTGATATAAATGTAATCAAACAAAAACAAATTATAGCACTGAATCTTGTTCATCTCTTAAGTTTTGTCAATAAAAAGTATTCTTACCTCGTCACTTTCAAACAGTGAAATACTACATTACTAAATGTACTTTTAATTTTACAGAAAATTTACTAAATTACTAACACCAGACTAAAACATTTTTTTTTTCCAACTTAAAACAACTGACAAGTAGATGTGTCTCAAGTCAAGTCATATCAAATGGACTCGCATGTCTATAACTCTTTTCCAGTCTACATACACTGATGGCGGAGGCGTCCATGCGAGATGCGAACTGCTCATCAGGAGCAACTTGGGGTTCAGTATCTTGCTCAGATGCAGCTTGGGGAGCCGGGGATTCGATCCAGCAACCGTCTGAGTACTAAACGACCCGCTCTAACTCAAGTAGAGTCCCCAATCTTTAACTTCCAAGTCTTGAAAGTCATTTATTTTCTGTCGAGTCAAGTCTGTGAATATTCTCATTCATCCAGGTCATAGTTATCTCAAGAAAATTGAATCGAAAGCAACTGGATTTGGTTTTTGTCTTGAAGACGTTTCACCTCTGATCCAAGAGGCTTCATCAGTTCCTGCTCGCTTGACTAGGCTGGGACTAGTCCAACTAGCCGGTGTGGAGGTCCAGCTATTTAACCTCTTAGGAGGCGGCCACAAGGCCACTGATGTCTATGGGTCGTATGTGCTCCATTATTGCCAACAACAGTCGTTAGTATGGTCGTTGGGGATGGTGGAAAGTTGGTTACGACTTCGTTTGTCGAGTCAAGTTACAAGTCATCAGACCAGTGACTCCAGTCCACATCGCTGCCTTTTGCAGTGCACTAACGCGCTAAAAGGGCACGTTTATTGAACATGCTCATGTTTCTGGTGAATGTCCAACACAAGTTAGCTGTTCACAACTAATGAAAGTGAACATGAGCAGCGTTGACTCCACTGAGAGTTAAAGGCATGCGTCGTTTTACAGTTTTACGGGTTTAAATGGAGACGAGTCATGTTTAATCAAGGAACAAGAGTTTGAGCTTATTACAGTTTGTGACAAATCCAGCGGTTAGTGACACTGTACAGTTCAGCTTAATGAAGGCTTTTAGTCAGAAACACAGCCTCTGATTGGTCAACAGACTCAACCCACGGGATCCTGGGAGTTGCCAGTTGATGGCTAATAACCATGCTAACAATCTGTTTCAATACAAAACACATTTATAGTAGTTCAAAGCTTCTTAAAAGAGTCCTCATCAGCACAGAAAAAAGTAAGTCTCTGATAAATATGAACTGTGTTGTATATGATATGTTTTGATGGTCAATTCCAGATGATGAGGTCAGCTGGTATCGCGTTACGTAACACAGTGAATGTAATAACATTGTGCAAATCCTTTCAGTAACGTGTCATATTACTTTGTTACTGCTGCTTTGTTACTTCAGAATTCAAGACAGTGAACGCTAAATGTGAACTGGGTCATTGTAATCTGTGTGAACTTGCACAACACTGCTTATTTCTTGTTATGTTATGGCATGTTATTTTATTTCCACATAATGAAAAATTGCAAAATACACAATGTAAAATCAGGAGAACTGCCTGAAAACCCTCCAGGCAGCAATTACAAGAATTAGTAACTATTGAATTTAGAGCAGAGTAGAACATGGAGACTCTACTCGACAACAGTTCCTCCAATAAACACAAGACGAAGTCACGCTCACACACATCAATTCATTCATGGAGTCTGTAAACACATCGTTAACAGTCTAACAACATACTCGTACGTGATGTGATTTAAAGATCGCCTAAAACAAATTAAGGAAAATGAGCAATATTCGTAAAAGGCCTTTTAGACTCGAGGGTGAGAGGAGACGTAGACGGAACCAGCAGTCCATATGGGATGTAATTTAAAATCAGCCTCTCTGTTCACTGTGTACAAATGTTCCTGATGCTGTCGTGGAGGCTGCGATACATTTCTGCTAATGCAAATCCAACATCTCCTCCTGCTGCTGCTGCTGCTGCTGCTTAACACGGGGAACGTTCAACCGGTGAAGCACGAGGGCGAGGCAGCCGGATGAAACGGTGGATTTGTCACCGAGGTTAACGGCGTCATCAAGAATTCAGCACAGAAAGCGTCTACGAAACAAGACAATGTGCAGCGTTCTCTGACAGCGCGATCAGTTTTAAATATTGCAGCGAGTAATGGAACAAGAGGGAGCAGCCGCGGCGAGCTGCAGGCGACAAGGCAGGCGCACCAGCTCCCCTTCCTCCTGCCTCCCGCTGCTGTGTGGGAACCTCCGTGCCCCCTCGCGCAGCGTGAAATCAGATCACGGTCGCTCATGACATGTTCGGGAAAAGGCCAAGTGGTGTCTGCCTTCTTTATTAAAACATGAGACTGTTTGGATACAAATGGGAATAAATGCACCGGTTGCTTTTCTGTTGCGGCCGCTCAGTCGGGGTTCACTGTGTGTGTTCAAAAGCAGTTGCACTTTTAATTAAAAAAAGAGAAAGAAAAAAACCTAAATGTTGTTAGATTATAAACAGACAGTTGAACATGTGATCACACAGCGTTACGTTACATCTATCTTAAAGATACACTGTGGAATTATTTCTCCCATCTAGTGGTTAAATGTTATTCTGCATTCAAACGAATACTGCTCTCTAGCGCCTCGCGTTTTCAAACGTGCGTTGCGACCTGTTGGAACTACGGCAGGCGGGATGTGTCAAGATTCAAGAAGCTGTGACAACAACATGTCTTCAAACAGCACTTCATCAAGTTTTACGTTACGTACGTTATTTCAAACAGACTTCAAACTGCAGCTGACGAGCGCGTCTGGCTAAGCTCCTCCTCCGTTCCACAGTCACGCTGGCTCTGAGTGAAAACGCCTTTAGCCTTATCTGTACCACGTAGAGCTTTTTGTCCCTCTCACCAGTTCATCGTTTTTTATAGAGCGGAAGGACATGGAAGCCTCCGTAGAGCTCGCCCGTCCTATGGAAATACAGAGAAGTGATTCTTCCCTCAGGAGGAGAAGTGAGATTGTTGGCAGAGATCATTTTACACCAATGAGGACTTATTTATGAATGAAGACGCTGATTTGAGGTAATAAATTACTTAAAACACTACACAGTGGACCTTTAACTTATGAGCGAGAGGTCAACCTCTCTATGGCGTCTGGTCGCTGCTCTCCACAGGTAAGTGACAGCTCTTAAATATAAGTTATGAATGCTCGCTAAGTTAGTGATGTCACTGCACACTAGTGTTAGCTCGCTAGTTAGCTACATAATGCTCAGAGACAACACGGGGTCATCAGTTTGCTGGAGCCACAGATCACAGCGACTCCCCGTTAAAGAATTTAAGCAATTAAAAATGAATGAACCGACTCATTAATCAGATTTGGGTACAACAGTCTTCATTAAAAACAGTCTTGTTACAAATACAAATACTTTCTTGTCAAATATACCGAAATAAAAAACTCAATACCGGTGTTAGAAAATGTGTTTAATTAAAATTCATGTAATGTGAATTTAAAAAACATACAGAGAGACATTCTATACAAACTGATATTATTACATTTTAGCTCTTTAGTAGCCTCAGTATCATCAGTCAAACATCTCTATTGTTACGTAACGTATCGTCCTCTGATCTTGCATCATTTTTCAATGAGAAAACATCCAACATATTTCATATATTATCAATGAATAACCAATAACCCATTGTTAAGGCAGCTGACTGTCAATTAGAGAAACGGCTCAACATTTCTGTCCCTGGTCCAAACCTCATAATAATGCTGATCATCAAAACAAATGGCAAAAGCAGCAAGTTCTCACATTCGTGAAGCTACAAACATCACATTCATTTACATTAAAACACCTTAAACTGTTAAATAATTTACTATTTTCGGGGCCCTTGCTGCGTGTCACTCCCCCTCTCTCTCATCCCGTTTTACGGTCATGTACTTCAAGCTGTTCTATCAATAAAGCCATATAAAGGCCAAAAAAATATAATATAAAAATTTAAAATATAAAATTTTTTACTACTTTAAAAAAACTATTTTCTCTCAAGCGACTAATTGATTAAGTGACGAATCATTTCAACTGAACTTCCTGTTGGGTAGTTTTACAGTTTTTACTTTTTTTATATATATAACAAAACATCATCTGCATATCTATATACATCTATACTTGACTCGAGTGGCAACTAAAGCCGTCAGACAAATGTAAAGGAGTCTCAGTTGTCGTGCAGCAGAAGTAGAAAGCTGAATCAAAAGAAGTAAAAGCACCTCAGATTTGTAACTGAATGAATCATCACTTCCAAACTTAAAACAAAATGAGATATTAAGGCCTCTCGAATCGTCATCGTTAGAATGTATTCCCTGTTAAACCGGTGATTCACACCCCTGGTGTTAATCTAACAGTCTGTTGTAGCACTTTTCTCACCCTGCGTCCTCCGCTTCCATCATTCAGCTTTTTTTTTTTTTTTCTCTCCACTCTTCACAGTGACTTCCAACAACACCTCGAAAATGAGAATGAAGCTGCTGCCTTCAGCCGTGAGTCATACGTACGGTCGTATACGGAGACGGGGGCTATACATCTGAGGCTATACAAAAGATTCAGAACCACAGCGAGAGATGTGCAGTTTGTCGGCCTCGTTAGCAAAAATGACCAGAATGCATCCCGCTTGTTAACCTGCCGTCCCGTAGCACCGACCGAGGGGCTGTTGGGTTGAATGTCTTGATCCGGTCAGCCCGACTCATTTATCTTGAATCTGAGCTGAGCTGGGATCTGCGGCTCTGAACCACCAGCAGCCTATCAGAGCCGTGTTATTGATAAATCCATGGCGCTGTCCGCGGTGCTGAAGCAGCAGGCGGATGCGCGGATCCCTCTCGGGTCTGGCATTAGGGCGGCGCTCCCACCGGGCCAACACCGATATTAATAATCTGGTTCTGCCCCATTAGTCAGGATGTGTCTCGTATGTGTTCTGCATTGTGTCACACTGATGCTATAAATGGAGCCTCTTGATTGAATAACACTTCATCCGAATAGTCCGCCTACATACAGAGAGTTTACAGAGTTTTCTGTGAGATTTCAACAGCTTATTAGATGAGATTCAACAATTCAACTGTTTCACTCAGTCTAAAGTTGTTACACAAGTTATTTAGTATATATATTTGACTGTAGCCAGCTTAATATTAGTATATAAAGATTTTCAAATGGATAACATTTACTTGAGACGTGCATGTGAAAGGTTGAGGATATTAAACACTGGTCAGATAAGTAGTGGATAGACATGGTGAAACATTTGTTAACCATTTGTCAGTGTCACATTTGTATTAAATAGTTTGAGTAAAATGATACCAAACACAGGAGGGTGCAGCCATTATACAGTACTGTAAAATCCAGTCTGCCTGCTTAATGAGAAAATGCCCAAATCAAAGAAATTAAGGTGAGCTAAGGTGAGTTTCACACTGTCACCACAACACGTTCAGGAAATTGTTAAACCTACCAAAAATTAAAGCTTGGCAGTTAATTTTCTCCACTTTTACTCACTTTTTTTTAACATTATTCAACAGAAGTTGCAAACAAATGGATAAACATCAGTGTTTGATGCTAATTAGTATCTGAATAAGTCATCAAATCAACTTCTGTGTTTTTTAATATCTTCAAATATGTGATCTGGAGGCAGAAACTTCTGCATGAAATTACTAAATGTACCCAATACAGTAACCTTCTCTAGATAAAAGTTAGTACATCCAAACCAACCTGTTAAAAAGGTACCAGAATACAGGAAAAGACATCTCCGCCAGACACCTGACTGCGTCCCAGCTACATTTTAAAGGCTTCCTTAGCCCATGAATCTAATAATATGTAGGAACAATCGTGAATTGTCACAGATAAAGAACTATATGATCTGTTGAACAAAGTGAAACGGTTAAATTATTGAATATCAACTCATAACCTGTTGAAATCGTACAAATACTCTTTAAGTCTTTGTAGACGGACTGTCAGATTAAATTGGTCCACGATGGTTTTTTTGTCGCTATGACTGTTGAACGTCACAGTAAAACGTTGAGTCTGGAAGTGTTTGCTCTTCGATGACAGGCGACCGACTCCATGACCTGATGGTTACTGCTGACGTCTCGGATCGCTAGGAAACGTCCCACTTTCCCTCTTTCGTAGCTACACAGGAAACACGCAGGAAGTGATGTCACATCTCGCATCAAGTTGTTAAACTTCCCTGAGCGAATTATCTGTGTACACAAAACTGACCCAGCACACGTGTACCGTCAAAAGCTTTTAAAATGTTTTGGCCTCGTCTTTCCAGCTGTCAGAGGAAATTTTAGATGTAAAGGTTGCTGTGACTTTGATCTAACCACTGTGTGTGTGTGTGTGTGTCTGTGTGTGTGTGTGTGTGTGTGCGTGTGTGCGTGCCTGCTCAATTAAACACTATCATGACGACCTTAATGTTTAGGAGCACTGGAGGGCCTGCGCTGTTGTTCTCACAGACTGTGATTTGATTAATTGTGAGTGAAAGTGTCATCTGAGACTTGAGGATGACAACAGTCACCACAGACATCTGCACCAGCACCAAGTCGGATAAACGTACAAAACAAATGAACAGTATACGTTTAAAGCGACATCACATACTGAATTTTTTATACACGCGCGCAGCATGTAGCTCGTACGCAGCATATCTGTGTGGACATGCACAAATAATAACTACATGTGTGCGCATGTATTATTAACGCACATGAATGCAAACGTGTGTTGTACTACAGCGATACGCATAGTTTTACATCATGTTTGTGTTGCGTCATGGCATTTATTATGCAGACTCACGCAATCACAAATGTATATATTTATTGCGAAACGCGAGAGAGTAAATCTTTGTTCCCTCGACATATTAGTGTGCATCGAATCAAATCAAGAATCACAATCACATCGCCTCAATGGGCTTTACAGTCTGCACAGTGAGCGACGTCCTCCGTCCTCAGATCCTCGATTCGAGTGAGGAAAAACTTGCCAAGTTGATGGATAAAAAATAACTTTTAACAGGGGAAAAAAAATAAAGGAGATGGAAGAAACCTCTAACCTGACTCTCGCCAGATGCATTTCGTTCCGCTAGCTCCACTCACATCCATCTGGGATCGCTCCCGTTGGGAGGGATTTCAGCACCAGATTTTATGATAGAGCCAATCAGGACCGCCGGGCGGGAGTTTCATAGATGTGACGTAGCAGAGAAGCGACTGTTTTGATTCAGACAACAATGGCGGCTCGCATCGAGGAAGCAAGTGTCAACATTGATGCTGCTGTTTCATCCGTGTTGTCCAATCTACCCAATATTTTTTTGTTAAAAGAACGTCAGCTCTCAGCAACGGCTCTGACAGGCTTTGGCTTCGATGTGAGTGGTCGAAGTAGCACGTCTAATAAATGACTGACAGACAAGTGGTTTATCCAATCATATGCAAGGACTTTCTGATAAGGCCCAGCCTTCTGAAACACATCTCCAATGGAGCGATCCCAGATGGATGAGTGGAGCTCGGCGGAACGAAATTCATCTGGCGAGAGTCAGGTTAAGAAACCTCAGGAAGAGCCGCAGAGGAGGGATCAGACATCGCAAGAGACTGATCGGCATGTCATTGCATTGACAGAATATCTGAGAGTTGGACACCGCTGACATTTGAAACGATACACGACTATTGTGTTACCTGGAATTTTGTAACACTATCCAAAGGTACAAACATATATTAGTTGTGAATTTTAAAGTTTCAAATCAGGTGCAACACCTGACTCAACCTGGATAACTGGACTAAACATACTACAGGTCAAAGCAGCAACATGACTGAAAATAAGATGCAGATGGAGCGAAATTCCCTGATTTTCTGAGTTCAGTCAGACAACTCTGAAAAGGGAACACATTATTATTGAGCATATGCGAGCTGAAGCACAGCGTAGTTCTTTTAGCAGCAAGTCGAAGCACGGCATAGTTATATTAGAAGGCTAGCTGAAGCACAGCATAGTTCTTTTAGCAGCAAGTCGAAGCACGGCATAGATCTCTTAGCAGGCAAGCTGAAGCACAGCATAGTTATATTAGCAGGCTAGCTGAAGCACAGCATAGTGCTTTTAGCAGGCAAGCCGAAGCACGGCATAGTTATATTGGCAGGCTAGCTGAAGCACAGCATAATTCTCTTAGCAGGGCAAGCCGAAGCACGGCATAGTTCTTAAGCAGGGCAAGCTGAAGCACAGCATAGGTATCCTTGAGCATGGATGCAGCAGGTTTGGCGTCAGGCTCTGTCTCAGTAATCGTTCCCTGAATGATCTGAGCCAGACATTACAGGGAATGAAGCAGACCCCCTGATAGGATCATAGAGACAGAGCCCACAGGTGGATGCTGGGGAGGAGGTGGGTTGCAAACCTCATGGGCAGCAGCAGCGAGATGCGCAAGCGGGCCAGCAGCCAGGCAGCAGTGAAGAAGCAGCAGAGCAGCAGCAGCAGCGAGATGCGCAAGCGGGCCAGCAGCCAGGCAGCAGTGAAGAAGCAGCAGAGCAGCAGCATAGCAGCAGCAGCAGCAGCAGCAGCAGCAGCATAGCCAAGAACGAGCAGGTATCTGGAGAGGATTTAAATAGCCCGCCCTATTAGGATAGGGGGAGCATGTGATTGATCAGCTGATCATGATGGGCGCGGCTTTCTGAGTTGGCTGCCTGAACTAGCTTCGCAGGCTTCGCATCATTTCAGTCAGACAACTCTGAAAAGGGAACACATTATTATTGAGCATATGCGAGCTGAAGCACAGCGTAGTTCTTTTAGCAGCAAGTCGAAGCACGGCATAGTTATATTAGAAGGCTAGCTGAAGCACAGCATAGTTCTTTTAGCAGCAAGTCGAAGCACGGCATAGATCTCTTAGCAGGCAAGCTGAAGCACAGCATAGTTATATTAGCAGGCTAGCTGAAGCACAGCATAGTGCTTTTAGCAGGCAAGCCGAAGCACGGCATAGTTATATTGGCAGGCTAGCTGAAGCACAGCATAATTCTCTTAGCAGGGCAAGCCGAAGCACGGCATAGTTCTTAAGCAGGGCAAGCTGAAGCACAGCATAGGTATCCTTGAGCATGGATGCAGCAGGTTTGGCGTCAGGCTCTGTCTCAGTAATCGTTCCCTGAATGATCTGAGCCAGACATTACAGGGAATGAAGCAGACCCCCAAAACTGCAATCCCCCAAAACACGCTTGAGATACAGAGCCTGACGTTGCGAGCTGATGATGTCGGAGCTTGCCATGCCAGGCGATTCCCCGTAGCTGGAGCCTGAATAAGGGAACAGAAGCAGAGATTGACGGAGCTGACCCCTGAGGAACCTGAGGAGAACGAGAAATTAGAGTGAAAAACTCCCCAGCAATCCACCTGACAACATTTTTAGAGAGGCGAGCGTGTGAAGCAGCAGAGCATTATTAAAGGCAGGTTACATGCATGGGCACCAGCGACCCAGAGACTTTAGGGAAGGAGTGGGCACGAGAAGTGTAGCAGTTGTAGCAGCACCCTATCCGGAGGGAGTGAGCGGTGAACACATCTGGAGATAGCCCGCAGCTTGAGTAGAGCTTCCGGAGCTTGCAGAAACCCAGGTCCGGGTCATCGGCTTGCTGCCGTCGGTAACGAAAGCGGGTTGCTGGGAGCAGGTGCGGGTCGGGTTCTCAGGTAGCATAGCATGGAGGCGAAAGGGCAAAAGCAGAATTATTTCTTGCAATGACCACTGAAGTTCCTTATGCATTTGTCAGTTTTTTGAATGCTTCAAATGGATAGTGAAGTGATCTAATGCTACTGTAATCAGAAAGCAGAGGTCTAGCAGAGGGTTGAAAGCCAGCGATCTGGTGGTGAATTCCCCGCACCACATGAACCCGAAGAAGCCATAAGCAGAACAGCCTCTAGCAACTTGTTTGGTGAGAAGTAAGCAGCCCTGATTTTTTACTTGCATATCATCTTTTGCACCAACGAGATGGTAAGAGGTAAGCGTTTATCATTGCCTTGATGTTGTTCTTTTTTGAGACCGTTGAGAGCAGGTGAAAGCAGGATTCTTGAGGCTATAGACTGAAGCATCTTGACAGTGGAGGTGAAATTGAATGCCGGCTAACAGTGCTTTAATAGAGAGAGGCTGCCATTGCGAGACTTGAAAGAGTGGACTTTAAATACACAACCAGAGGAATATTGACGGGTAAGGGTGGGCAGGCAAATCGAGTACAGAAGGAAGAGAAACCACCAAGCTGAATCGTAGCTTTTAATGTGTTTGTGGAGAGACCTTTCTCATGTACTTGGCAGCAGAGCTCAGCAGAGAGGACAGAGGGTCTTCGCCTCCTAACCTAGGATGGTTTGGGAGAAGGAAGGGCAGGGCAGGCTGCTTGCTTGGCGTTTGGCACAGGGATTTGATTCTGAATTTAAAACGAGAAGAGCGTCAGCTACGCTGTTATCGTGCCTGGATGAAAACGGCGCGCATGATGAAATTACCCTTGACGCATGACCAGGTGAGGCGTCCAGGAAGCGATTGATGGTGGTTTGGAGAGCGCCCCTTGTTGATCATGTTAACTGTAGCTTGTTGTGACGCAACCCTACAATCTGTTTGCAGGACCAGTACTGCCCTACAACAGGGAGGCTACCACTATGGATACAGTTTGAAAAAGCAGTAGACTTGCAGTCTGGAGGCAGATCGAGCATTTCCTTTGCCAGGCTCCAGAAAACCATTCTCCTTGAAATTACCCCCGAAACGACAGAGGGAGCGGCGTCTGTAAAACTCAATTGAAGCAGAGGTTTCTGAATATCATTGTAGAAAAAGGAAATGCCGTTCCACTGCTCTAGAAGAGGACCAGACGAATGTCGGACAGCACCCTGTCTAACTTAACACTGTCCTAGAGATTTTTACCGATTTAGCCAGTCGAGCAGACGGGACACAATGCACGCCCTTGGGGAATAATCCTTATTGCGAAATCCAGATGGCCTAGCAGAGAGAGGAGCTCCCTTTTTGTCATGGATGAGGCTGAGGCAAATATTTTAAGGGACACTGGAATTATTTCTCCCATCTAGTGGTTAAATTTATTTTGCATCCAAACGAATACTGCTGCTCTAGCGCCTCGCGTTTCCAAATGTGCGTTGCAACCTGTTGGAACTATGGCAGGCGGGATGTGTCAAGATTCGAGCTATGACAACAACATGTCTTCAACAGTACTTCCATCAAGTTTTGTTTTGGGTGAGAGACTTATTTATGAACAAAGACGTTGACTGAGTAATAAATTACTTAACACTACACAGTGTACTTTAATATATCCCTAATACGCAGAGTTGTTTTCAGGGAGAGAGCTTGCATGAGAACGCTGTCTAGTTGATGCCTAGAACTCGAGGCGCGTGCTGGGACCTGCAGTTTTTTCTCCAAATTGCACTCCAAGAGATGAAAAAACTTCCCTCATGTGTAATGCTGCGAGCTGGGGGTGAAGCCGGAATCTACCACTAAAGTCATCTAGAGGATGCAGAACGAAAGCAGTTATATTTCACAGATTGTGTCTCTAAAGACACTGAACGCACGCTGAATTCTGCCATAGTGATGCTTGCACTAGGCCTGCACGATTAATCGTATTTTTTATCATCATCGTGATGTGAACGTGCGCGATTAACCCATCGCAAAAGCTGGTCTGAAGTGCGAGTTTTGTTTACATCCGCCATGCTTTCACACTCAGCGTGCTGACATTTGCCGATCAAATGTGGCCCTGGACACATGGGCCATGCATGCACACCGTTTAGCCAATCAGATGATGCCCAGCTCTGTTCACGTTCCTGCACGAGAATTAGTAGCCAGAGTAAACAGGACAGCGGAGGCAGGAGAGCAGAGCGGTGGAAATGCAGACGAAACGCTTGTGGCAAAAGAAATAGCAGCTCCGCAGTTTGGAGATACTTTGGATTCGAACCAGAGACAATTTACAGACTCAGGTACTGCGCAGGACCTGCAGAACAGTTGTAGCAACATCCAGAGGTAACACCACCTGCTGCACCACCATAAAGAGCTGCACGAGCAATTAGCCAGTCAGTGTAAAGCGCAAACGTCGAGCATCAGTCAGTAACGCGACCATCACTGCAGCAACTGTACATGTGTAAATTAATATTAAAGAGTTTTTTTTGTTTTTCCCTTCAATAAAAGCGTGCTCGAATATTTCTATTTTTATTTAATTGTCATCAGCTATTAATGTTTAAGAGTACCTAACAGCAGGGAACTGTTAATGCAGAATTTGAAAGACACAGGAACTGTGTGCAAACTTAAATATTTTCTTATTATCGCAAGTCATATTGTCATCGCAATATTGAAGGGTGTCATCGCACGTCGCACATTTGCTCATATTGTGCAGCCTACTTGCACAGCCTGGGGTCACTATCTTTAAGGAAATAGAAAATCCCCACAGTTGACCATCCTCCTATCGGACAATTCAGAGCGCAAATGAGGATTTTACCAGATTAATGTCTTGCCCTGATAGATAGTGAAGATAGAAAAACAAACAAAGCATTACATGATTGCCTACCATCAGCTTAATATCTGATCCATAAAGCAAAAGAAAGGGGGCGGATCTGTGCTTTACCTGAGATTATCTGGCTCCTGAACGCATCAGGAATAGCCGGCGCAGGAACTGCAGTTCCCAGAGTCCTCCGGAGCAGCGCGCGAGGCTCCGCCGATGACGTAGACGGATGCGCACCTGACGCGGAAGTGGATGGGAGACCTGCGGAATTAGACTCGAGCACGACAAGGCGGTTATTCAAGCCAATAAGAGATATTTTAATGTCGGACAGAGCCGACAACACTTCAGCGTTAGGCGGAGGAGCGGAGGAGCTGCGACTTATTTTTCTTCCTGGGTGGCCCGGCTGATTCGCCCCGCGCTTCTTAGCCGGAGATTTTCCCCTTGCTTCCAAGCGCGGGAAGATCCGTCTCCGGACCCTCAATCGCACCGGGGACATTATAACAAGATACTCAAACAATTCATCGTGACCGAGGCCAGGTGGGGCGGATACGCCGTTGGCGTAAAGCGCTTCCAGAATCCGGACTACGGGCCATCCATGGAGTTGCCGCTGAACCAGACGGGAGCTGCGGCGAGGAGGAGACAGCAGGAGGAAGATCAAAGGCATGACAGAGAGCAAAAACCTCATGGGCAGCAGCAGCGAGATGCGCAAGCGGGCCAGCAGCCAGGCAGCAGTGAAGAAGCAGCAGAGCAGCAGCAGCAGCGAGATGCGCAAGCGGGCCAGCAGCCAGGCAGCAGTGAAGAAGCAGCAGAGCAGCAGCAGAGCAGCAGCATAGCAGCAGCAGCAGCAGCAGCAGCAGCATAGCCAAGAACGAGCAGGTATCTGGAGAGGATTTAAATAGCCCGCCCTATTAGGATAGGGGGAGCATGTGATTGATCAGCTGATCATGATGGGCGCGGCTTTCTGAGTTGGCTGCCTGAACTAGCTTCGCAGGCTTCG
>JBBNBP010000208.1:0-102372 GCA_039737535.1 Lagodon rhomboides | reverse complement strand
GTGCTCCGTGTCATCTCCTTCATTTTATTTTCATAACATTGCACGTTATCATTATTTTTCGCTGGGTTGTTCTTAAAACAGTGCTGAATCCTGTTGGAAGTGATTTTGTGTCAACATGCCGAAGAAAGACGATACTCAGAGGGATACATCCAAGACGAGTGCGTCGGCCACTAGCAATGATGCTATACTAGCTGGTATCGCTAACCACGGGGCTGAGCTCGCCAAAATCACCTCTCTCGTTGATGGCTTAAAGAAATCTATGGAGGGCCGCCTCGACGCGATTGAAGCAACGCTATCCTCACTTCAGAAGAAACACCATGAAACTGAGCGCCGCTTTGAAGACTTAGATGATGTCATGTCAGCTAATGACAGTCGCCTAGCATCACTGGAAGCTACATGTAAGGAGCTACAGGTGGCTAATGGCCGCCTCAAGGCTAAAATGAACGATCTGGAGGGCCGCTCCCGCAGGCTCAATATCAGGATCGTGGGCATCAAAGAAGGGGCAGAGAAAGGCAGCCCTACTGACTTTGTTGCTAAACTGATCCCAGAGCTCCTCGGTCAAGATAACTTTAGCAGACCCGTAAAAATAGACCGGGCCCACCGCAGCTTGAGACCGAAACCTCAGCCTAATGAGCGGCCGCGGATTATCATTGCTAAGGTCCACAACGATCGGGACGTGATCGACATACTGCGCCTCAGCCGTCAACATGCGCCCTTGCACTACCACGGTGACAGAGTCTCCATTTTCCCCGACTATACGGCGGAGGTTTCGGCGCAGCGACAGGCCTTTGCTAACGTGAGGAAGCGGCTAACCGAAGCTGGTGCTAAATGTACCCTACGTTTTCCAGCCAAGCTCCATGTCGACCACAACAACACATCGAAGATCTTCATGTCACCGGCCGATGCTGAACGGTTTGCCAACTCTTTAGGCCCAGCAGATTAATCTTAACTCCTATATGTTATAGATCACTACCATTGTATATATGTTTTTTTGGGTTTTTTTTTTTACATATATATGTATATACATATATTCGGATCGGCTATTTTCCTACCCAGCGTTTTGATGACTTAGATGTTCAGACTCAGCTCTTTCGGTTTGATCACCGATGCAGCATGATGTATGTGTTCAAAAGGTAGCACACAGTTTGCTTTCTCGGGTGCATGAATCCAGCACTGGGACAATCTTATTTATCATCCTTTGATTTTATTTTCATTGACGGGTGCTCCTGGCTATGTGTATTTATCTTCGCGTTTATCTTTTCATGTATCCACATACTTTCTTACTGTATTTTTTATTTTGTTTTAATTTTTATTTTTTCATAAATCTGATGGTTTGTACGCTGCTCCGGTCATACCTTTCCACCTTTTATATCTCACTAAGCGTGTGTTCTGAATATCGCTTACACTGCATACAGTTTTGTGTGTGCAACTCTAACGTTAATTAGGGTGTTGGAGATGTGCGCGGGGCCCCGTGGTAAGTGGGCTTTTCAGTGTGCTTTTGGCTGGCTCTGTTACCCGGCAGCCTCCTAGTTGGTTAGTGGGATGTACCGCTTAGTTCCTTTAGCGGGTTTGGGTTATGTGGGGGTTTTATGTGTTGTTATTTTTCTGTCAGTTTTGTCTCTTGTTGTTTTTGCCAGCACTTTGTATGTCACATGTCAAAATTCATCTTCTGTCCCTCCATATGGATTTATGCCATTTACTCATTTAGGTTAGAGATGAGTCACATCACTTTTACCACCTGGAATTGTAGGGGTATGGGCAAAGCTCTTAAACGTGGCAAAGTATTTTCACATTTAAAGTCTCTGTCTTCTGATATTGTTTTCTTGCAGGAGACCCATATCCAACCTTCAGAGCAGAGGCGTTTAAGATCTGTGTGGGTGTCTCAGGTGTACCAGTCCACCTTTTCCTCCAAGGCAAGGGGGGTTGCCATTCTTGTTCGTAGAACTATTCCATTTATACTTAAATCGCAGACTACCGATCCTGGTGGGAGGTTCATACTTGTCACGGGTACGATCAATTCACTCCCTTTAGTTCTCTTAAACATTTATGCCCCCAATTTCGATAGCCCTGATTTTTTCTGTAATATATTCAACCTTGTCACACAATGTAATGATCATAATATAATTATTGGCGGCGACTTTAATTGTTATTTTGATCCATTAATGGATAGGTCCTCCCCGTCCGTGGCCCCAGTATTGAAATCCGTCTCTGTACTCAATAATCTTACCAAATCTCTGGACCTGGTTGACATTTGGAGGCACCAGCACCCCTTAGAAAGACAGTATTCTTTTTTCTCCCCCGTGCATGGCAGTTTTACCAGAATTGATTATCTGCTGGTTGACTCCAGACTTATGTAGCTACAGTGAAAACGTACCGCTAACGAGGCCAAGAGCTGAGACGAGAGACGAGAGCTACAAGGAGAGCTACGCATGTCCGAGGTTGCTGGAAGCAAGACCGCTGGAACGACGTGTGGCCGGAACGTCCGGGAGCCGACTAGAGAGAGAGAGAGCGTCTGCCGCGGAGCATCGTCGACCACAAAGTACCACAACTTCACCAACAGAGGGCAGCGTTTACCAGCGAGTGCTACAGCTCTGCGTATATCCTTACCTGGCTTCAGCTGGCATGATTTACAGCCATCAGGCAGACTAGAGCAGCTCTGCAATAAGCATTTGATTTGAGAGACATTTTTTAAAGGTTGAAAGAGCTTAACTATTTAGCAACAGAAGTTTTGAGTGTTCTACTAAAGGTTCCTGCTTTATATTATTATGAATGTCCTATGGGTTTTGATTTGAGAGTTCAAATGCATTACCAAATGAGTGCATAAGAGGTTTATAAGAGTAACTATCGCTACTTATTAGTTCTGGGACATATATATGTTTAGCAATATTTTAGTTAAAAACACAGTACCATTTCTATTTCATTGCAATGTCAATTCACAGTGAAAAATCACAACATGATGGTCCCAGTGAACATGTAGAGTCCCTCCAAGCAGAGTTAGTAAGATTAAATGAACGGTTAAAACTTCAGATTGATGAGGCCGAAATAGAGAAACTAGAGACACTTATTGATGACATCCATGCTAAAATACAAATTCAAAAGGTTTCAGTAACAGAGCCTACTTCCAAAGTTGAACCCCGTAAATCCTCACGGGATAGAAAGTTAATTCCCAAAATGCTGGAGCTAAAACAACAAGAGACCTCTCAAAAGGAGAGTAAGTTTGTTATGTTGTATGACAAATGGAAGGAACAAATTAAAGCTGCACGCTCCTTACTCAAAAATCAGTGCTCGGACAAAGACTTGTGTTGCATGATGGACGCCGTTGAAGGGCTAGAGGCTCAAGTGAAAGAGGCATATGAGAATGTACGAGTACAGCTTGCACCTTCCACTGATATCAGACGTAAAATGGATTCCTGCACAGCAGTAACTGCAGATTTAATGGTGCTACTGAAAGTGCGCATGAGTGAAGTGGGACAAGATGACTTTGATGCTAAGGCAGAAAATGCAAGATTGCACCTGATGCTTGACAGAGAGTATGCGCAATCAATATTTAGTGTCTCAGTCCCCAAATCTTCTGTTTGTAGCCACCAGTCAAGATGTCCATCAGAGCAGCAAAGTATCACAGCAAAAAGAGCAGACTGTGTTGCACAATTTGCTGCCAAAAGGGCAGAAATGGAAATGGAGGAGGCAATTGCTGCACAAAGGCAAGAACTTAGAAGACTGGAAAATCAGCGGGATCTTCAAGTGATTGCCGCTAAGATGAAAGCTTATTCTGAAGCAGGCTCAGGTGAGGCCCCTGGAGCAGGTGAGGTGAGCCACTGTCCTCCTGTGTCTAACAGAAACAAAGAGACAAAAGAGGAACAATTACATCAAAACAATGACAATGAACAATCAAACAATGTAAGCAAAGAAGTTTCTTTAGCACAAGCATTACATGACACAATGGCACTCACCAGACTTCCAGCACCCGAGCCCTCGGTCTTCTCAGGGGACCCACTCAAGTTCACAGAGTGGAGCACTAGTTTCAAGGCTCTCATAGAACGGAGATGCACAAATCCAGCTGACAGACTGTTCTACCTACAGAAGTACATCAGCGGTGAAGCACGGTCAGTGCTGGAAGGAAACTTCTACAGGAAGGATGTAGAAGCTTACAACCAAGCGTGGGAAGCACTGACTGCTCGCTACGGCCATCCCGTTGTTATCCAGCGTGCATACAGAGAAAAACTGAATAACTGGCCAAAGATCAGTTCACGTGATTCTGTTAAACTCAGACAATACAGTGATTTTCTGACTGCCTGCAGCAATGCCATGCCACACATTAAAGGTCTTCAAGTATTACAGTTTTTTACAACCGCTATGACCCGTTTGTCAGAACCTTAAACACTTTTTCAAAACTGTTAACGCACATCACACCTGAAACACACAATTCCCCAAACAGTTAATTTCATGCTCAAAATCACGCAGTGTAACTAAACACAGACACACACTTCCAAAATACAATAATACACTAACACAGTTCACCAAATCTACCAAAGCACTGACACATGTTGTCTTCCAACAGAAACATTTAGTCAGTCACAGCACAGTGTCATAAAAAACACTGACAACTGATGGAATAACACAAACTGAATCACTTTGCATGTATCAAATCTACTTTTTTCCTTTTTCTTTTACAATCAACAGATTATTGTGTTGATCATACATGTAAATCAATGTTTGTGATGATGTTCTTCATTTTTCTTTTGTTGGCCATGAATTTTGTTCCTTTTTTTGTACAACACTCAGTACAAAAAGTGAACGACCCATATCAGAGCAGCTTTGCAGAATGTTTATGAAAGAAGAAGACAGTAAATGACAGGATTTGCAGTAAACACTTTTCTGTATTGCAAATGAAAATGACTTACAGTAGAGGAAAGAGGGAAAAAAAATCAGCATTTAGCTGTCATTCATTACTGTATTGTCAAATACACAAAAAGAAAAAGGAGCAGAAGAAATCACTGTAAAAGTGGAACAAAAAAAAGCTAATCTGCTCGGTCGTCAGCATTGGGCCACATATTTTCATCGACATGACACTTGATGTCTTCTCTGGCCAGGCATCTTGGGAAGTATCTTTTTGCATGCCTTATTCAGCCCTGGAAGTTGTCAGCTGTGATCAATGTAATCTTCAATCCATTAGTTTTGAACATGAGGTTTTCTGTTTTGACAAACCATGTGAAAGCAATCAAAAATTCACCAGTTAACATCTAGTGTTTTGGTCTTGATTGAGCTTGTGTGTAAAAGGAGTTAAAACGAATTTTAAATGTGTAAAATGTGTGTATTTTGTGTCAAAAGAAGAAGAATTGTGTTAATTGTATAGCCCACACAGGCTGATGTTGTGGTAACTGTGTGAAGAGTTTTGAAAAAGCGTTAAAAGTATTGAACAACGGGTCATAGCGGTTGTAAAAAACTGTAAATGATTGTGAAGAAAATCAGAGGATGCTACAAAAACTCCCTGATTGGGTGACATCTCGCTGGAATCGACATGTAACAAAACAATTGCAGGAAACACATGAATATCCCAGTTTCAAAGAGTTTGCCAAGTTTCTGGCTCATGAGGCAGATGTAGCATGCAACCCTGTAACATCCCTTTATGCCTTGAAGTCATCTGAAGAAAGGCCATCCAGAGACATAAAGCAGCCAAAAGCCAATGTGTTCATCACAAACACAAAAGAATCAGAAAAATACAACACAGTGATGAGAACACAAGGCGCTGTGGAAAACAGCACAAGAGATGCAAATGAATCAAAGAGAGTGAACATGCCATTCAGTTCTTCAAGTCCAGTTAAATGCATGTACTGTAGCGAAACTCACTCCATCCACAAATGCCAGACATTCGCAAACAAGTCAGCTGAAGAAAAGAAAAGATTCATACTGGACAAAAACCTGTGTTTTGGCTGTCTTAAGAAAGGACACAACTCAAAGGACTGCAGAAACAAAGCAACCTGTAGTATATGTAAAAAACACCATCCAACACCGTTGCATGAGTACCGCAGCACTGCTCCAGACACATCTTCTCATGCTGTGCAAGCAGAAGAAAATTCATCTTCACTTTCTTGCTCTGTAGACAAAGGTGATGGTGGGAGCACGTCCATGATAGTACCTGTGTGGCTCTCATCAGTCACAACCCCTGAAACAGAGACATTAGTATATGCTTTGTTAGATACTCAGAGTAGCACCAGTTTTGTGGACAAAGAGGTATGTGAGAAGATAGGTGTAGGTTTAGAGCCAGTCAAGTTAAAGCTTACCACTATGATGGGAAAAGATTCCATTGTTCAGAGTGACAGGGTTAGTGGTCTTAGAGTTAGAGGTTTTCCTCACATAGCTTTATTAACTTGCCACCTGCATACACCAGGGATTTCATCCCACTTGAACGCTCACACATACCTACTCCTGCAACAGCTAAGAGATGGAAACATCTGAATGCTATAGCACAGGAAATACCAGAGTTGTTAGATTGTGAAGTTGGACTCCTAATAGGCTATGACTGTTGTAGAGCATTAGCACCACGGCATGTCATTACAGGTGGTGATGAAGAGCCATATGCCATTAGGACTGACTTAGGATGGAGCATTGTTGGCAGCTCACCAAAGGTTGCTAAGTCAACAGAAGTGACAGGTCTTTGCCATCGTGTGTCCGTCAAGGAAATTCCATCTTTAACACCAGCTGCTGTTATCAGAGTCCTTGAATCTGATTTTAAAGACACAAGCTATGGGGAAAAGACCATTTCACAAGATGATATCCAGTTCATGGAAATCATGAACCAGACAATACAGCAGAACTCAGATGGACACCTGGAAATGCCACTTCCCTTTAAAACACGTCCACATCTACCAGAAAATAAGCGACTAGCACTGGTGCGACTGAAGTACCTGAAAGGGAAACTTGAGAGAAATCCCAAATTCAAGGAGGACTATGTTAGATTCATAGCAGGTGTCATCAACGGTGGTGAAGCAGAGAGAGCCGAAGACCCACCTGAGGAGGGAAATGTGTGGTACATACCACATCAAGGGGTTTATCACCCAAGGAAACCTGAAAAAATTAGAGTTGTGTTTGATTGTTCTGCCAAGTATGAGGGCACAGCTCTAAACGACCACTTACTGCCTGGACCTGATCTCACCAATGGTCTGACAGGGGTGCTCTGTAGGTTCCGCAAACATCCAGTTGCAATCATCTGTGATGTGGAGAAAATGTTTCATAGATTTCACGTGAGAAGAGAGGACAGAAATTACCTGCGGTTTCTTTGGTGGGAACAGGGGGATACCAATTCAGAGCCAAAGGAATACCGTATGAAAGTCCACCTCTTTGGGGCAGCGTCCTCCCCTGGGTGTGCAAATTATGGTATGAAGTTCTTAGCAAATGAAAATGAAAAAGAGTATCCATCTGCGGCCAACTTCATTAAGAAAAACTTTTATGTTGATGATGGCCTAATCAGTGTAGAATCAGCAGATAAAGCCATCAAATTAGTGAAAGAAACACAAAGTGTGTGTGCAAAGGGGAAACTACATCTCCACAAGTTTATCTCCAACAACAGAGAAGTCTTAGAGTCAATCCCAGACAGTGAACGAGCTAGTGGAGTTCACGATGTAAATCTCAGTCACGGAGATCTCCCTATTCAGACTGTGTTGGGAGTAAAATGGAATGTGAATAGCAACACTTTCTCTTTCAGTGTATCCCTGGATGAGAAACCAGCAACACGGAGAGGAATACTTTCAACTGTAGCCTCTGTGTTTGACCCCCTAGGCTTTCTTGCTCCCTTCCTTCTAACGGGAAAGAAAGTGCTACAAGAAATGTGTCAAAAGGGCATAGCATGGGATGAACCACTGCCCAAAGACTTGCAGCCACAGTGGAAAAATTGGCTGAATAATCTAGAGAATCTGCAAAAGCTCCAAATCCCAAGATGCTTTGCTCCTGAAGCCTTAGGAAAGGTTCAAAGAGTTGAGTTGCATCACTTCTCAGATGCGAGTAGCTATGGGTACGGTCAGTGTTCATACATCCGAGTGGTGAGTGAAGATGGAGTTCATTGCTCATTGATTATAGGCAAAGCCAGAGTTGCTCCCACAAAAGTCGTAACCATACCAAGACTTGAGTTGACAGCTGCTGTAGTGTCCTCAGCAGTCAGTAGCATGTTAAAAGAGGAGTTGGAACTCAAAATTGACCAGGAATACTTTTGGACAGACTCAAAAGTAGTTCTAGGCTACATTGCTAATGAGGCCCGTAGGTTTCATGTTTTTGTCGCAAACAGAGTCCAGAGAATCAGAGACACAACCGATCCAGCCCAGTGGTATCACGTTGATACTGATCAAAATCCGGCTGATCATGCCTCCAGAGGCCTCAATGTGGCAGACTTGATCAATTCCAACTGGTTTACTGGACCAAAATTCCTCTGGGAGAGAGAAATTGCCACATCAAAAACAACTCCAGGGCTTATGGTAGGAGATCCAGAGGTAAAAACAACACAAGCACTGCAAATCAATGTAGTCAAGGAAGAGAATTTCCTGGAGAGATTTGAACGATTCTCAAAGTGGCATACTGCACTGAATGTAGTGGCTCGGATCCTACGGCTAGCACAAAAAGACAAACCATCAGAGCTCATAACAGTTGAGGACAGGAGAAAGGCTGGTTTGGTCCTTGTAAGATTAGCACAGAAAGACGCCTTTAAAAGGGAAATACAGAAACTTAGGCAGGGAAAATTGTCAAATAATAATCAGTTGTTTCAGCTTGACCCAGTGTTGCAAGAGGGTGTTCTCAGGGTGGGAGGGAGATTAAAGGCAGCTTCCTTACCTCTCGATCTGAAACATCCTGCCATCCTGCCAAAAGATGGTGTAGTCACACGCCTGATCCTGGACTACTGTCATGAAAAAACTCAACATCAAGGCAGAGGTCAAACCCTCAATGAACTTAGAGCAAATGGCTATTGGGTTGTCGGTGGCAGTAAGGTTGTGGCAAATCACATCAAACAATGTGTCCCATGCAGAAGATCTCGAAGGCCAACAGAAACACAAAAAATGGCTGATCTGCCTGTGAATCGTATTGACCCATCACCACCATTCTCATTCTGTGGGATGGACTGTTTTAGACCCTTTCCAACTAAGCAGGGTCGGAAGGAAAGTAAGAGATATGGCCTGATATTCACTTGTTTGTCATCAAGAGCCATCCACATAGAAATGCTTGAAGATCTAACAACAGATGCCTTCATCAATGCTTTGAGATGTTTTATAGCTATCCGAGGAGCTGTAAGAGAGATCAGATCAGATCAAGGGACAAATTTTGTAGGAGCTAAGAATGAACTCTCAAAAACTCTCAAGGAAGTGGACAAAGGCAGATTGGTTGCTTATTTAGCAGAGAAACAGTGTGACCTTGTAATGAATGTACCTGATGCTAGTCACATGGGAGGTGTATGGGAACGGCAGATTAGGACAGTGAGGGGTGTTATGACTTGGGTTCTTTCAAAGAGTGTCGGGAGATTGGATGATGCTTCTTTGAGAACATTTTTCTATGAAGCCATGTCAATAATAAACAGCCGCCCACTCACTATCGACAGTATCAGTGATCCTAAAGGTGAAGAGCCACTTACACCAAACCATTTGCTCACCATGAAAACCTCTGTTCCTCTGCCTCCCCCAGGAAAATTTGTGGCAGAAGATCTGTACGCCAAGAAAAGGTGGCGCAGAGTACAATATTTGACAGAACAATTCTGGTGTAGGTGGAAGAAAGAATATCTGGCAAACATCACTCTAAGGCAAAGATGGCATTCTCCACGACGCAATGTAAAGATTGGAGATGTTGTTATTCTCAGAGAAGAGGGGACTCCCCGCAATGAATGGAGACTGGGAAGAGTACTAAGTGTTTGTACAGATGATGATGGTCTGGTGCGGAAAGCCACCATACAAATAGGTAACAAAAAATTAGGAAAGGAAGGTCAAAGGCTCACTAATCCATCCATTATTGAGCGTCGCATTCATAAACTTGTTGTGTTAGTGGAAAGTAACTAAATGTATTTCCGTAGTTCCTGAACACGTACATGTGTTGAGGGTTACATTATTGATCTCAGAGTTCTTCTCTTATACCAGGTACTGTGTATTGTTTGAGAAATTACTAGATTTATTTAAGGTCAAAGGTGATCATAAATCATAGTAATTTGGTGGGAGTGTAACTGTCTGTGAGACAGATTTCATTGTTTAAATTTATGTTTACATGTTATAAAAAACACAATAGTTCATGAAGTGTTTGAAGTGTTTAAAAAGATCAATAAATAGACATATGAATTCATGATAATGAATTAGAGAGTTAAAAAGGGCTTACATTTATAAATAAGTTGATGAAATTATTTCAGTTGTGATATTTAAAAACCTTCATGTGAGGACATTTTATTTTGAAAGAATGTGCGGTCACTTGACCCTGGTCTGTTTTCAGGGTGAACTGTGGGATTGTGGGTCAGAAGCAGAAGCGGGACCACAGACAAGGAAACAGGAAGTCATGGTACACGGTCAGAGCTATTTACACTGTGTTCAAGAGGCGCAAACGGTAATTGTGTCTTTGTTTATCTGTATTTCATTTTTTGGTTGTTTACAATGTGCTTTGAGCATACAGTTGACGCCTCATGTGGTTATTTATTTACGTTGTGTTAGCATTAGCTACAATGGACTCATATGAGCTCTTTGCTTCTTCTTATAGTTTTCACGGTGTTCTACGATTTTGTCAACGTCGGAGAAATAAAGCTGAAAATCTAGACATCAGTACGAATCGTGGCCTTTTGTTGGACCAGTGTAGCTACACATATTCTGGGTGAGCAGGTTGGGAACTATATGCGTAGACTAAAGCAGAAGCACTTTGAGCTGGGTGAGAAGGCCGATAAATTGCTTGCTAGGCAACTGAAGGGCGTCCTATCCGATAGGGCTGTACATAAAATTTCCTCATCCACTGGTCAGCTATTAACTGATCATAAGCAGATTAACGATAGATTTTTTAGCTTTTACAGCCAGCTATATACTTCCAGGTCTACTGCCTCGGATACAGACATCGCCAACTTTCTTCATACTTTAGATATTCCTGTCCTTTCTGAGCCTGCAAGACTGGAATTGGACTCTGACTTTACTCTGGAGGAGATCAGAAATGCTATTCGCTCTTTTCCCAGCGGCAAGGCATGCGGTCCAGATGGATTCGCGGTAGAATTTTCTAAAACACACATTGACGTTATCGCTCCCCTCTTGCTTCGGATGGTCAATTGCTCAGTGAAAAATGGTACCTTCCCTCATACCCTTTACGACGCTCATATTTGTGTCCTCCTAAAAAAGGACAGAGACGAAACAAATGTTTCATCGTATCGTCCCCTAAGTCTGCTTAATTCTGACCAAAAAGTTATTGCAAAAGTCCTGACCAACCGGTTAAACAAATATATTGGCACTTTAATCCATCCTGATCAATCGGGTTTCAACCCCAAGAGATTTTCCTTTTCAAACACAAGGTGCTTGCTCAATATAATGTATTCAACTACATTGCCCTACTCTGCTGTGATCTCATTAGATGCCCAGCAGGCTTTTGACCAGGTAGAGTGGAAATACATGTTTGCTGCTCTTGACAAATTTGGCTTTGGGTCAAAATGTATGAATATTTTAAAGATGCTTTATGCTGGTCCCCAATCCTCTGTTCTGACCAATCATGAAAGGTCTCCTCCGTTCCTGTTGCACCGCAGCACCAGGCAGGGCTGCTGCCTCTCTCCGATGCTTTTTGCACTAGCTCTTGAGCCACTGGCCATTGCCATCAGAGCCAATCCCCAAATCTCTGGTATAAGGTGCGGCACATCCGAGTGTACCATCGGTCTGTACGCAGATGATGTAATTCTGACTCTTTCGGATGTAAAGGTGTCCCTCTCACCCCTTCTCAACCTGATAGATGGCTTTGGGCGACTCTCTGGGTTTACTATAAATTGGGGGAAATCTGTTTTTATGCCTCTGTCTAAAGGTCTTGACTCCACTTTTCTTCTCAATTTGCCCTTCAGAGTTTCCCATGACCACTTTTCTTACCTGGGGATCATCATCCCCAGGAATCCAAAACTTCTTTTCAAACTTAATTATGCGGATCTGATTGACAGCCTTAAGTGTATGATAGAGAAATGGAAGCTTCTCCCCCCCTTTCACTGATTGGCCGGATCAATATTATTAAAATGGTCGTGCTCCCTAAATTTACTTATCTATTTCAGAATGTGCCCATCTTTCTCACCTCTTCCTTCTTCAAGATGCTGGACTCTATTATCTTGCCCTTCGTCTGGGCCTCCAAGCCCCCCCGTATCTCAAAGGCCCACTTGCAGAAGCCCACCGAGGAGGGGGGTCTAGGCCTCCCTGTCTTCAGGCATTATTATTGGGCCTGTAACGCCAGAGCATGGGTTTTCTGGAATCACTCCACGGCTGGTGGTGTTATGGAGGGCGGGCCCAGCCCTAGATGGCACGAGATTGAGCTTAATAATGCTGTATCACTTACTGGTGCCTCTTTATCAGCCATTCTGTTTTCAAAACCTGACATTAAAATTAAATCGCTTCGCGATAATTTTTTTCTCTGCAACTCGATTAAAATTTTAAAGCAAATCAAGGAAATTCTGAACCCACCAGAAATGTCAATTCATGCTCCCATATGTCAGAACCCCTGTTTTAAGCCAGGTTTGATGTATGCAGTCTTTAAGCACTGGTCAGATAAAGGTTTAGCTACTATCAAGGACCTCTATATTGACAATCAGTTCGCTTCTTTTGCTCAGCTCCAGGCTAAGTTCAAACTCCCTACTAGTCAATTTTTTCGTTATTTACGAATCAGGAATTTTGTCAAGCAATCATTTTCTTGCCTAGATTCGACCCCCATACAACATGCCTTCTATGATATTATGACCAAACCTCCCACCTCCAAGCATTTGATCTCTCGGCTTGTTAACCTCTTCTCTATGGCAACCCCCTCTCTCCACATTAAGGAGGCGTGGATCAAGGACACTGGTGAAGTAATCTCTGATGAGCTATGGGCTAAAGGGTTAAACAGGATAAAGTTATGCTCTATTAATGCTCGACTTCAGCTCATTCAGTTTAAAGTAGTTCATAGGTTGCATTATTCAAAGACTAAACTGAATAGAATTTTTCCTGCTGTCTCCCCCACTTGTGATAAATGCAAATCAGCCGTTGGTACTCTTGGGCATCTTTTCTGGTCCTGCTCTAAGCTCTCAGGTTTCTGGGATGACATTTTTAATTTGTACAGTTCTGCTTATAATAGACAACTGGTTCCCGACTGTCTCTTGGTGATTCTGGGCTGCTCTAGCGGTTCTTTGGCTCTTCCCTCCGCTTTACAACAAGCCCTCATGTTTGGTATGGTCATTGCTAAACGGGTCATCCTAACGGAGTGGAAGTCCGCTTCCCCTCCCTGCTTCAAAAGATGGCTAAATGATATGGTTTCCTGTTTACACCTGGAAGAAGTTAGGTTTTCTATGTCTAACTCCCAAGATAAGTTTAAGAAGATTTGGGGCCCTTTCATAGAATATGTCACGAAGGAAAGACCACGAACTGAGACCTGAATGCACAGCACCTTTTTTTTTTTTGTGTTAACTATCCATACTAGGACTATGCCATTCCCCTCCAGCTCAGGCCTCCTGGACTCAATCTATGTGTGTGGACATTCTGGGACATTTGTACGGTGACATGTATATTTTCTCACTTTCTTTTCTCTCTGTGGAGTAAGTGCTGGCCATATGTTTTGTTTTGTTCTTGGGTTTTTTTTTGTTGCTTTTTTTGTGATTTTTTTTATTGTTTTTGTGTGGTTTTCCTTGTCTTGAATGTATATGTCTGTTTGTATAAAAAATAGCATAAATAAAATTTACAAAAAAAAAATGCACTTTATAGTTTTACTTAAGAATGTTCTTGTCTTCTTTTAAAATTATTTATATTGTTGTTAAAATGCACTTTGTAGTATGTTTTTTATACAAACATGTTCTGGTCTGTGTTCAATATCCAGTCCAATCTAACCTCAATCACTTTAACCTTAATCAGTTTCAATCTAACCTTAATCAGTTTCAATCTAACACAATCAGTTTACAGACCCTTTATTGTTAGTTTATGTTCAAATAATCTGTGTTTTTGTCATGCATGTTGTTTGTATGTCTTTGTCAGCTCCATGTTTAACTAAATGTTTGTAAATGTTAGTAAATGTTTCTCTCTCGTCTTGTCTCGTCTTCTTGCTCGTAGATCTGTACCTTGTCGTGGTGAGCGGGCTTTTAAACTAAACAGATCTTGTTTACTTGTAAAGAATAAAATATGAATAAAAGTATTATGAACGTATTTCAAGTATTTTGGAGTCTCTGTATGCTTGGGTTTCACTATGGTATTTTTTTCAAAGCAATACATCAAGCAATACATCAAATACACATTGTGCTGGCTGCACCCCCATGGTGATCATTACAATGAGTTGTGTGAACGGCTCAGATGTCTTCCAGACAAAGTGAGAGTACACTGAATACATTCTTACACCCTTTATAGAGTTCAGTCCAAAAATGTAATAATTGTGCACTTTTCCACTTGACTATATAAATCTCATCAGTCTACAAAAACTCAAACTATGCAAATTGTGCAAAAAACATTCAGCAGACAAGTGGATTTCAATTATCTAGGCCTTATCCATGACATTTCTGTAAATAAAACTTGAGGCCAGTGAACATGCTCCTTTTTGATCATTTTAGCATTGATCCCAGGGTGAGCAATAGGGACTTGGGGGGGTCATGAGCCCTCCCAAGGCGGTCTTCCATCCAAGTACTAATCTGGCCCGACCCTGCTTAGTTTCCGAGATCAGACGAGATCGGGCGTGTTCAGAGTGGTATGGATCATCTTTTGGTTTGATGTTTTTAGATGTAGATTGTCTCTTGTTATATAAACTTTATTATATTTAGTCATGATAATATTGTGAATAAAAGCCCATAGTTTCAAATATGTTATTTTTCGGGGTTTGGTTAAATAGTGAAATATATTACAAAACGAGGTGAATTGGTTTAGTCTGAACTCTTGGTTAACGGTGTTGGGAGATGGGTAATGTGTTGATTCCGAGTGTCAAATAAACAAATGGATAAGAAGAGGTCAAAGCCATCGGGTGAAGAAGAGGAGAAACGAGCAAAAGATAAAGGTATGGAGCCATGTCATCTACTCTTCATGAGTAGCCTATGATCATACATGTTGTGAAAATAAATGGTGTTCATTAGTATAGGCTAACTCGTATGTTTGTTAGCCTCTTGCTATAGCTACTGCTGGCTATTATAGTAGATGAGGACAGCATCCGTTATCAGTCCAACTGACTAGCAAACATTATATCTAATTAATTTCCCCCTAATAATGTGTATGTAACACAACGATGACTAGCTATTGTTTGGTAAACGTCGCGTTAGGTCCTGTCCTCAGTAAAGTGAATTATCAATTCTGTAAGCTAATTCAAAAGACATAGCCTATATTGCACTGATATTTTGTGATATAGCTTTCTGAGTCATTTGGAGTGTGTCATGTATATAATTAGCCATTAACCAAGGAGGTTGTGTTATTCATTTGTTTCCTATTCTAAAAGTTGGATAAATTCATGCATTGATCATTTATGTTGTATTTTAATGCAAATGCAGGGGCACTTTTTAAATATTTTGGAGCACCCTCTGCCACTAGCCAGGATGGCTTGAGGTGGAGGTGAGGTTCGCCCAGGGCGTCATGAGAGCTAAGACCGCCACTGTGTGTGCCAGTTGAAAATAGTCTGTCGGTGACATCACCGACAGACTAGACACCTCCCCCCCAGGTTGGTGGCACCATAGACATAATATACGTAGACGCCTCATGAGGTGCTGGAATGTAATCCAGCGTCGCCGCCATATTGGATGGGTCTCCTCACTCTAGGCTTGCACCAGAGTCAATGGAGTCAACGATGCTCGTATTTTGTGCAGTTTACAGTTGAAATAACCTGCTCAGTACTACTAAGGAATCATACAATAATCATCATAACTCCCCGAACATAATATGACCAAACCGTGTGAAAATCCGGTAAAAATTCGAGGAGTTATGATGATAGTAGCAGTACTGAGGAATCATACAATAATCATCATAACTCCCTGAATTTTTACCAGATTTTCACACGGTTTGGTTTGTTACAAACGGCAGAGCTTTAGTTATAATACAGGACGCTGTCACAAATTTTTTTTATTTATTTATTTTTTCAATCTTACACTCCGTTGACTCCATTGACTCTGGTGCAAGCCTAGAGTGAGGAGACCCATCCAATATGGCGGCGACACTGGATTACGTTCCAGCACCTCATGAGGCGTCTACGTATATTATGTCTATGGTAATAACACACACAAAGTAAAAAGTTAAGAAACATTCAGAAACATCCTGCTGCAGCCGCAGAGTAGGACTTTCTGCCGGCGCCTCTTCCTCTGGGTCAAATTCTGGCTCAAACTGGTAGGGTTGAACTACAGAGCTTCTGCCAGCCATGACCGAGCCAGTGTACACATTAGCATATGGCTACCAGGATGGCTACGGAGCCCAAGTCGCAGCCCCTTCCAGAGAGATGGGCATGAACTAGGCGTGGTCAGGTGCAGCTCATTACATTAAAGAGACAGGCCATGAAACAGACATTTCTGAACAGAGCGGTTTTTAGCTGATAAAGAGAGAACTACAATATTTGATCCAAAGGCAATTTTGACCGAAGCATGTCACAGACATGTCTTTAACACACCTGGGAACTATTTTAATTTGTGGAAAAGGGGCATGATATGGAACCTTTAATCCTGAATCTCACCCCATCATGATCACTCAGTGCATTTATTTCATGTCTTATTCTGTCAATATGTTTGACGTTCTCTCCCTGTGTTAAAACCAAATCTATTCTGCTTTGTTTTAACACTCCCTCCCTCATTTGTCTCCTGGTGAATTCTCTCCTCCCTGGATTCTCATATCTCAACACATCCACTAAGCCCTTATCTCTCATCATGGTTACCAGCATCTCCCTCGACTTTTCCCATCTGAACACTACCTTTCCCTATATCTAACCTACTACATTTAGTGTTAAAATCCCCCACTATTATGCATGTCCCAATCACTATTCCTTTTAGCTCTTCTATAGTACTTCTTTTGTCTATTTCTTGTCATGGTTCTGTGTTTTTGTTTTGTCAAGTTCCATGTTTTTAGTTCTAGCCACTTCCTGGTTTATTTTGTAGTTCTTGTGTCTCACGTCTCGTCTTCCCTGTTCTGTTTTGATTATCTGCACCTGCCCTCTTGTGTCTCACCTGTGTCTTGTTCCCTCATTTGTGTCATGAATTTAAGTCCTGGTTTTTGTTCAGTCTGTGTATAAAAGGCTATTATTTTGAAGTTTGCCCATAGCCCCTCCTTCCTGCTGCCACAGGACCACACAAATAATAGCTGGCAGCCATGGCGACGAACCGTTCCCTTTACTGTTGAGAGTTTACGTACTTGAGAGACTTAAGACCTGAGATTTCCTGTGTTTTGACGTGTGTTTAGAAGGGTGCTTTGTATTGACACTCCGGGTTTGAGTGAATGAAGAAACGTGAGTATATCATAGTATTTTATTGCCTTGTTAACCTGTTAAAACGTGTCGGCAGTGATGTGTGTGTTTCTCGCTGCTGTGTCTGTTATCCTCACCTTGTTAAAGGTACAGTGTGATTTCCTGCAGCTCTAAGGTTGTTTTATGCGTGGCTGTATGGTGTTTATGAATGTTCTTATTGTTCAAGTGCTTAATTGCTCGTTGAGAGCCGACATGTGCGCCGTCTATGAGCTCTTGTTTTGTATCCATTGCTTAGCCAGCAGAGGGCAGTGTAGGCTCATGGGCTTCATGTTTATCATAATGTATGCATTTTGGGAATTAGGGCCCGAGCAGGGAACCTGCAGGTCACTCACCAAACTTGGAATATAGGTCACACCTGGCGAAAAATTTGATAATCTATTGTCGTCCAGAATTTCCACCGGCGTGGCGCTATAATCAAGAAAAGTGTGTTTTGGCTAATAACTCCCATATACTTTGTCCCACATTCAAAAACCTTATATCCACGCATTCACTGAATTGTGTTGAATCTCGTGGTATAGGCCACGCCCATTTCCGCCTACCGTTTTTTTCCCCGCAAATTCGCGAAATGTCATAAACCTACTTTTTCGAACTCCTCCCAGACAATTTCACCGATGTGCACCAAACTTTGCACACAGCATCTGTGGACCCTTCTGACAAAAAATTGTTAAAAGAATTCTGATAGCACAAACAATACACAAGTTATTAAATAACAACTTCGTGCAGATTTGGTTCCAAACAGGAAATGTTGCATATCTCCACATTGGTGTGTCCGAATGATATGAAACTCAGGTTACTACTTCACCATCAGGCCCTAAGGCTCTCTGCAAACTTTTGGGCGATGACCACTAGGTGGCGCTCTTTAAATTGAAGAATTTTATATCTCCACATTGGTTGGTCGGATTAACACAAAACTTGGTACACTTATTGCCAATGCCCTCCTGAAGATACCCGTTGAATCTTTTACTGATCCGCCACTAGGTGGCGCTCTGGTGGCTGTCTGAATTTATAATGAGTGTGTATTGCGGGAGCTAGAGTGTGTGACATTATCGCTAGAGTGGAGAGCAGCTGGAAAAACTGAGGAAAAATTCTCTTCAGCCTGATGTGGATCCCACATATTTTACTTCACGTAAGCAATATATACATAGAAATGTAGGTAATCTTGTTGGCTTTCAGCTGATTGTCTTATTGCAGATGTAGGACTCAAACTTTTGGCTGTGGAAGTCCTAGAGCGACAAGCACTCCAGCAACTCCCCCATAAGCCGCCATGTTAATTTTGAGCCTAAATTTCTGGAGGACAGCAGACAGTACCTGTTCTGTCTCTCGCTCTGGCGACCTCATTTTTTCACTCTACAGAAATAACAAAGACATCACAGAGTTCAACAATGTCTGCTGTTACTCACTGTATGAATAGTCTGGTGATAACCCATGCACTTTTTTCAAAAATCGCGGGAGTTTGGGAGGCGTTTTCCCATTTATTCTTATGGGGACTGTTGGGCGTGCATGGTAGGGCAGGTGTGGTTATTAGTAAGTAATAATTACTGATAATAATTATTAAAATTAAATAAATATGATTTAATGTAAATTATAATTAAATCATTAAAACGGGGCACCATCCTGAAATCAGGGACCAATAACCAGACCAAAATAGTCTCATAATACAAGGGTTCACTTTAAATGTAGATATTTATGAAATATTTGCAATTAAAGGAACAGTGAAGGAAGTGAATCCGAGCACTGACCATCACAACCAGAAAAGATCACAATATTATGCACAAAATAATCACAGAAAACTGCTATGTACAATATAATAGAATTTATTCACATAAGCACCTTGATCAAATCAATAATACTTTCAATGAACAAAACTCTATCACTAGACTAAAGCAGCTAACTATGAAACCAAAACAAACAACTCAAGCACAAACCAACAAGCATGTAGTGTGTGTG
The DNA here is from genome assembly GCA_039737535.1 of Lagodon rhomboides. NCBI lineage: Eukaryota > Metazoa > Chordata > Actinopteri > Spariformes > Sparidae > Lagodon > Lagodon rhomboides. The sequence continues at coordinate 82,815 of JBBNBP010000208.1, read as the reverse complement.
TGTGTGTGTGTGTGTGTGTGTGTGTGTGTGTGTGTGTGTGTGTGTGTAACAAAGAAAGAGCCGAAATGGCGGCCGTAGTCAACGACACAAGATGGCAGAGAGCCAAAATGGCGGTTACGATCTCCTGGAACGTAACGTCACGGAGTGTTCCGTGAAAGGACTACTAAAATGGCCGACCATGACTTGGGGGAAGCCACGGTCTAAAGATAACACACTGGCCGGCGTGACTTGGAGAAGTCAGGCGCGGGATTTGAACAACGGCGATGGTTACAACATCGCTGCATTCGTGTGTACTTTTGGATACACACATACACACACAAGATCATGTTTGAAAAGGTAGCAGTGCTACCACGAGGTTATATAAAATGAAAGGGGTTCCCACAAGGCACACGTATCAAATGTTATAGTTAGGTTATTAACCATAAGTCTCAAAGGAGTCACTTATAAGATTTACACGTGTGTCTGCGTAACCCCTGATGTGTGTGTAGTGTACGTGTGGGTTAGTTAAGGGAGAGAAAGAGAGAGAGGAAGACAAAGGGGGCTAACGCCCTTAGCGGCGGCTATAACACGTGGTACTCCACAACGTGGAGACTCAGATCGGCTCGTGATGAGCCGAAATGAAAACACGCAAGCAACAAGTGTTTTACAGTGTAAAACTAACAGCAAATAAAAGGGGACTCGGCGGTCCACAAACTCAAACATTATAGCTTACAAGCATACAATACACATACAATGCAACTCCTAGCATCTGCCCAGACACTAATTAAAATAAGCCTCACTCATAGTTGCGTTCTCCATAATCCAGCTCGCTCCCTCGGCGCGGATTATTAGTGGTTGCAGCGTCCTGCGTGGGCTGTTGAAAACAGCGTGGTCGACACGGGCATGGAGAAAAACGGACGTTTTTGTGTGAAAAAAAATCCTCCTTCTGCAGGTGGTGAAAGCAGCTGGTTGTACAGCTAACCATCCTGGATCCGGAGCGTGTTTGGTAACGCACGGCCGTCTGACTCGTCCAGCGAGGTGAAACACTGCGGCCTTCGGCGGTTAAAATCCAAACACATGGTTGCTCCCTTTGAGTAACGGTTGCGCTGACGAAAGCCGTAGCTTCCACACAAGACGAAACTCTGGGACTAAGCGTAGAGATGGGGAAAAGTTGGTTTTACGTTTCTCCGTTCATCCGGTCATTGCGGATGTGACGATGCATTCAGGTGCAATCGGACAATGGGAGATGGGAGTTGCCAAACCTGTGGAGGGCTGTGTTAAGCAAGCGCCACCTACTGGACATTAGGCTCAATGCACTTTCCTTTGTTAGTGCAATTGAGGTCACTCTGATATCAGGCCCATGTGAGGGTCCCAACAGGACATTTTCAACTTCGGTTCTGCCACTGCTCCAGCAGCCAGAGAAACTGTTCACCTTTTTAAGCTCTTTCAGCCCTCTTGCCTGTCAGCTTTTCTGCCTTTTCAACTTTTCTAAAACGTTCAGCTTTACGTTAAACTACAGAACTGTTCAGCTATCAAAATGGCCACCTTTTTAAGCTCTTTGAGCTTATCAGGGGTGTGATTCTTCCGGATTCTTCCAACCAGAAAACTTTGGCTTACATGTACATTGCAGGAACTTTTTCAAACTTCTGGGTATCTTCTTTCATCTTGCCTGTACCGGCCACGCTTGCAACAGCCCATGCATTCAGCACGCCACATACAGTATGCAGCACCATCAGGCCACAATTGCTGCACACCACGATGGCAAGACTCGCCGACACGCAGCAGGCCACAAATGCTGCACACCGCGATGGCAAGACTTGCCGACACGCAGCAGGCCACAAATGCTGCACACCGTGACGGCAGTACTTGCCGACACGCGTGGACTGCGAGGGCCCGTTCATCGCTGCTTGCAGCTTTAATTTTTCTAGTGATTATTAGGGCCCGAGCAGGTCACAGACCTGCGAGGTCCCTATTGTTTTTCTCGTGATTATTTAATTTTTTCTTAGGCCCAAATGATCGCATTTTTCACTGCCTGAACATACCCCAAAACTCACCAAACTTGGAATATAAGTCATACCTGGCGATGGCAAGACTTGCCGACACGCAGCAGGCCACAAATGCTGCACACCGTGACGGCAGTACTTGCCGACACGTGTGGACTGCGAGGGCCCGTTCATCGCTGCTTGCAGCTTTAATTTTTCTAGTGATTATTAGGGCCCGAGCAGGTCACAGACCTGCGAGGTCCCTATTGTTTTTCTCGAGATTATTTAATTTTTTCTTAGGCCCAAGTGATCGCATTTTTCACTGCCTGAACATACCCCAAAACTCACCAAACTTGGAATATAAGTCATACCTGGCGAAAAATTTTATAATCTATTGTCATCCTGATTTTCCACCACTAGGTGGCGCTATAATCAAGGAAAGTGTGTTTTGGCTTATAACTCCCATATACTTTGTCGCACATTCAAAAACCTTATATCCATGTGTTCACTGAATTGTGCTGAATCTCGTGATATAAGCCACGCACATTTCCGCCTACCATGTTTTTTCGCAAATTGGCAAAATGTCCCAAACCTACTTTTTCGAACTCCTCCCAGGCAATTTCACCGATGTGCATGAAACTTTGCACACAGCATCTGTGGAGCCTCATGACAAAAGTTATTATAAGAATTTTGATAGTCTGAAGAGTACTCAAGTTATTAGGTAACAATTTCCTGCAAATTTGTGTCAAAACAGGAAGTGTTGCATTTCTCCACATTAGTGTGTCCGAATGATATGAAACTTAATTGATCTTTTCCTTATGAGCCCTTAAGGCTCTGTGCACAATTTTGGGCGATGACCACTAGGTGGCGCTCTTTAAATTTATTTAAATTTTAAGTATTTCATATCTCCACATCTGTTGGTCGGATTAACACAAAATGTGGTACACTTATTGTCAATGCCCTTCTGAGGATACCCGTTGAAGGTTTTTGGTGGCAGTCTAATTTAATATTTGGTACTGTGACCACACCATAACAATTAGGTAAATGAAATTCATAGGGGTGATATAGACTGGCCCCTGTAACTCACACACCAAAAATGACCAGCAGATGGCACTGTTATCAAGACAAAAGCATTTTTGGCCAATAACTCCCACATTAGATGTCGCACATTTTTAAACCTTATATGTATGTGTTCCCTCCATTCACCTGAATTTTTTGATGTAGGCCACGCCCACTTATCCCATAAGTTTCCATTCGCAAAATCGCCTAATATGAAAAACGTACTTTTTCAAACTCCTCCTAGGTGATTTGCCCGATTTGCACCAAACTTTGTATGTAGCATCTGTGGACCCTCCTGACAAAAAAAAAACAAAAAAAAATGGCCAAAATATAAAACGGCAATTGTGGTCAAAACAGACAGTCTTGCATAACTTGACCAAAAACAGTCTGATTACCACAAACCTTATCATGTTTTATGACATGTTGTTGTGTTTTGTGAAATGTTATCATGTTTTGAGACATGTTATTTTGTTTTGAGACATGTTATTTTGTTTTGTGACATGTTATCGTGTTTTGTGAATGTGTTTTGTGACATGTGACTGTGTTTTGTGACTGTGTTTTGTTATCTTGTTTTTATGATTTTTTTGACATATAATTGTGTTTTGTGACTTTTTAACGTGTATTGTGACATGTTTTGTGACATCTTATTGTCTTTTGTGATACCTTATCGTGTTTTGTGACATGTTATTGTGTTTTGTGACTGTATTTTGTGACATGTTATCGTGTTTTGTGACATTTTATTGTGTTTTCTGACACGATATTGTGTTTTCTGACATGTTATTGTTTTTTGAGACATGTTATCGTGTTTTGTGACATGTTATCGTGTTTTGCTATCGTGTTTTTGACAATTAATCCTGTTTTGTGACTTGTTAACGCGTTTTCAGACATGATATTATGTTTTGTGATATGATATTATGTTTTGTGATATGTAATTGTGTTTTGTGGCGGTGTTTTTGTGAGACGTTATGTTTTGTGACATGTTATCGTGTTTTGTGACATGTTATTGTGTTTTGTGACTCTGTTTTGTGACATGTCATCGTGTTTTGTGATATGTTACCGTGTTTTGTGATATGTTACCGTGTTTTGTGACATGTTATAATGTTTTGTGACATGTTATCGTGTTTTATGACATGTTATTGTGTTTTGTGACATGATATTGTGTTTTGTGACATGTTATCGTGTTTTGTGACATGTTATTGTGTTTTGTGACTGTGTTCTGTGACATGTTATCGTGTTTTGTGACATGTTATCGTGTTTTGTGACATGTTATAGTGTGTTTTGTGACATGTTATAGTTTGTTTTGTGACATATTATCGTGTGTTGTGACATGTTATCATGTTTTGAGACATGTTATTGTGTTTTGTGACATGTTATTGTGTTTTGTGACATGTTATTGTGTTTTGTGACTGTGTTTTGTTACGTTATCGTGTTTTGTTATCTTGTTTTTATGATTTTTTTGACATATAATCGTGTTTTGTGACTTTTTAACGTGTATTGTGACATGTTTTGTGACATCTTATTGTCTTTTGTGATACGTTATCGTGTTTTGTGACATGTTATTGTGTTTTGTGACTGTATTTTGTGACATGTTATCGTGTTTTGTGACATTTTATTGTGTTTTCTGATACGATATTGTGTTTTCTGACATGTTATTGTTTTTTGAGATATGTTATCGTGTTTTGTGACATGTTATCGTGTTTTATGAGTGTGTTTTGTGAGATGTTATCGTATTTTGTGACATATTATCGTGTTTTGTGACAGTGTTTTGTGTTATGTTTTATGACATGTTATTGTGTTTTGTTACATATTATCGTGTTTTGTGACATTGTCGTGTTTTGTGACTGTGTTTTGTGACATGTTATCGTGTTTTGCTATCGTGTTTTTGACAATCCTGTTTTGTGACTTATTAACGCGTTTTCAGACATGATATAGTGTTTTGTGACATGATATTATGTTTTGTGATATGTTATTGTGTTTTGTGACGGTGTTTTTGTGAGACGTTATGTTTTGTGACATGTTATCGTGTTTTGTTATCATGTTTTGTGACATGTCATTGTGTTTTGTGACTGTTCTGTGACATGTTATCGTGTTTTGTGATATGTTACCGTGTTTTGTGACATGTTATAATGTTTTGTGACATGTTATCGTGTTTTATGACATGTTGTTGTGTTTTGTGACATGAAATTGTGTTTTGTGACATGTTATCGTGTTTTGTGACATGTTATTGTGTTTTCTGACTGTTTTGTGACATGTTATCTTTTTTTTTGACATGTTATCGTGTTTTGTGACATGTTATTGTGTTTTCTGACTGTTTTGTGACATGTTATCTTTTTTTTTGACATGTTATCGTGTTTTATGAGTGTGTTTTGTGACATGTTATCGTGTTTTTTGACATATAGTGTTTTGTTTCATGTTATCGTGTTTTGTTATCTTGTTTTTATGACTGTTTTTTGACATGTAATCGTGTTTTGTGACTTGTTAACGTCTTTTGTGACATGTTTTGTGACATCTTATTGTCTTTTGTGATATGTTATCGTGTTTTGTGACATGTTATCGTGTTTTTTGACTGTATTTTGTGACATGTTATCGTTTTTTGTGACATTTTATTGTGTTTTTTGACATGATATACACTGTGTGCAGAATTATTAGGCAAATGAGTATTTTGATCACATCATCCTTTTTATACATGTTGTCCTACTCCAAGCTGTATAGGCTTGAAAGCCAACTATCAATTAAGTAAATCAGGTGATGTGCATCTCTGTAATGAGAAGGGGTGTGGTCTAATGACATCAACACCCTATATAAGATGTGCTTAATTATTAGGCAACTTCCTTTCCTTTGGCAAAATGGGTCAGAAGAGAGATTTGACGGACTCTGAAAAGTCAAAAATTGTGAGATGTCTTGCAGAGGGATGCAGCAGTCTTGAAATTGCCAAACTTTTGAAGCGTGATCACCGAACAATCAAGCGTTTCATGGCAAATAGCCAACAGGGTCGCAAGAAGCGTGTTGAAAAAAAAGGCGCAAAATAACTGCCCATGAATTGAGGAAAATCAAGCGTCAAGTTGCCAAGATGCCATTTGCCACCAGTTCTGCCATATTTCAGAGCTGCAACGTTACTGGAGTGTCAAAAAGCACAAGGTGTGTGATACTCAGGGACATGGCCAAGGCAAGGAAGGCTGAAAAACGACCACCTTTTGAACAAGAAACATAAGATAAAATGTCAAGACTGGGCCAAGAAATATCTTAAGACTGTTTTTTCTAAGGTTTTATGGTCTGATGAAATGAGAGTGACTCTTGATGGGCCAGATGGATGGGCCCGAGGTTGGATCATTAAAGGGCAGAGAGCTCCACTCCGACTCAGACGCCAGCAAGGTGGAGGTGGGGTACTGGTATGGGCTGGTATCATCAAAGATGAACTTGTGGGACCTTTTCGGGTTGAGGATGGAGTGAAGCTCAACTCCCAGACCTACTGCCAGTTTCTGGAAGACACCTTCTTCAAGCAGTGGTACAGGAAGAAGTCGTTATCGTTCAAGAAAAACATGATTTTCATGCAGGACAATGCTCCATCACATGCATCCAAATACTCCACAGCGTGGCTGGCCAGAAAAGGTCTAAAAGAAGAAAAAATAATGACATGGCCCCCTTGTTCACCTGATCTGAACCCCATAGAGAACCTGTGGTCCCTCATAAAATGTGAGATCTACAGGGAGGGAAAACAGTACACCTCTCTGAACAGTGTCTGGGAGGCTGTGGTGGCTGCTGCACGCAATGTTGATCGTAAACAGATCAAGAAACTGACAGAATCTATGGATGGAAGGCTTTTGAGTGTCATCGTAAAGAAAGGTGGCTATATTGGTCACTGATTTGTTTTTGGTTTTGTTTTTGAATGTCAGAAATGTTTATTTCTAACTTTTGAGTTGTTATATTGGTTTACCTGGTGAAAATAAACAAGTGAGATGGGTTTACATTTGGTTTTTATTAAGTTGCCTAATAATTCTGCACAGTAATATTTACCTGCACAAACAGATATCCTCCTAAGATGGCCAAATCTAAAAAGAACCCACTCCAACTCCCAAAAATATTAAGCTTTGATATTTATGAGTCTTTTGGGTTGATTGAGAACATAGTTGTTGTTCAATAATACAAAGAATCCTCTCAAATACAACTTGCCTAATAATTCTGCACATGGTGTAGTGTTTTGTGACATGTTATTGTTTTTTGAGACATGTATTCGTGTTTTGTGACATGTTAGCGTGTTTTATGATCGTATTTTGTGACATATTATCGTGTTTTGTGACATGTTATCATGTTTTGAGACATGTTATTGTGTTTAATGACAAATTATCTCATTTTGTGACATGTTATCATGTTTTGAGACATGTTATCGTGTTTTATGACATGTTGTTGTGTTTTGTCACGTTATTGTGTTTTGTGACATGATATTGTGTTTTGTGACATGATATTGTGTTTTGTGACATGACATTATGTTTTGTGATATGTTATTGTGTTTTGTGACAGTGTTATCATGTTTTGTTATCATGTCTTGAGACATGTTATTGTGTTTAGTGACAAATTATCTCGTTTTGTGACATGTTATCGTGTTTTGTGACATGTTTTTGTGTTTTGTGACATGATATTGTGTTTTGTGATATGTTATTGTGTTTTGTGACGGTGTTTTTGTGAGACGTTATCTTGTTTTGTTATCATGTTTTGTGACATGTTATAGTGTTTTGTGACATGTTATCGTGTTTTGTGACATGTTATAGTGTTTTGTGACATGTTATCGTGTTTTATGACATGTTATTGTGTTTTGTGACATGATATTGTGTTTTGTGACATGATATTGTGTTTTGTGACATGTTATCATGTTTTGAGACATGTTATTGTGTTTTGCGACATGTTATCATGTTTTGTGACATGTCATAGTGTGTTTTGTGACATGTTATCGTGTTTTGTGACATATTATCGTGTTTTGTGACATGTTATCATATTTTGAGACATGTTATTTTGTTTTGAGACATGTTATTTTGTTTTGTGACATGTTGTCGTGTTTTTTGACATATCGTGTTTTGTGAATGTGTTTTGTGACATGTTATCATGTTTTCTGACATGTTATTGTGTTTTGTGAGATGTTATCGTGTTTTGTGACATGTTATCATGTTTTGTGACTGTGTTTTGTTACATGTTATTGTGTTTTGTGACTGTGTTCTGTGACATTTTATTGTGTTTTGTGATATGTTAACGTGTTTTGTGACATGTTATCGTGTTTTGTGACATGTTATCGTGTTTTGTGACATGTTTTTGTGTTTAGTGACAAATTATCTCGTTTTGTGACATGTTATCATGTTTTGAGACATGTTATCGTGTTTTATGACATGTTATCGTGTTTTATGACATGTTATTGTGTTTTGTGACATGATATTGTATTTTATGACATGATATTATGTTTTGTGACATGTTATCGTATTTTGTGACATGTTATCATATTTTGTGACATGTTATCGTGTTTTGTGACATGTAATCATGTTTTGAGATATGTTATCGTGTTTTGTGACATATTATCGTGTTTTGTGACATGTTATCATGTTTTTAGACATGTTATTTTGTTTTGTGACATGTTATTTTGTTTTGTGAATGTGTTTTGTGACATGTTATTGTGTTTTCTGACATGTTATCGTGTTTTGTGACATATTATAGTGTTTTGTTATCGTGTTTTGTTACATGTTATCGTGTTTTGAGAAATGTTATCGTGTTTTGTGACTGTGTTTTGTTACATGTTATCGTGTTTTGTTATCATGTTTTGAGACATGTTATCGTGTTTTGTGACTGTGTTCTGTGACATTTTATTGTGTTTTGTGATATGTTAACGTGTTTTGTGACATGTTATCGTGTTTTATGACATGTTATCGTGTTTTGTGACATGCTATCGTGTTTTGAGACATGTTATCGTGTTTTGTGACATGTTATCGTGTTTTATGACATGTTATTGTGTTTTGTGACATGATATTGTCTTTTATGACTTTATTATGTTGTGACATGTTATCGTATTTTATGACATGTTATCATATTTTGTGACATGTTATCGTGTTTTGTGACATATTATCGTGTTTTGTGACATGTTATCATATTTTGAGACATGTTATTTTGTTTTGAGACATGTTATTTTGTTTTGTGACATGTTGTCGTGTTTTTTGACATATCGTGTTTTGTGAATGTGTTTTGTGACATGTTATCATGTTTTCTGACATGTTATTGTGTTTTGTGAGATGTTATCGTGTTTTGTGACATGTTATCATGTTTTGTGACTGTGTTTTGTTACATGTTATTGTGTTTTGTGACTGTGTTCTGTGACATTTTATTGTGTTTTGTGATATGTTAACGTGTTTTGTGACATGTTATCGTGTTTTGTGACATGTTATCGTGTTTTGTGACATGTTTTTGTGTTTAGTGACAAATTATCTCGTTTTGTGACATGTTATCATGTTTTGAGACATGTTATCGTGTTTTATGACATGTTATCGTGTTTTATGACATGTTATTGTGTTTTGTGACATGATATTGTATTTTATGACATGATATTATGTTTTGTGACATGTTATCGTATTTTGTGACATGTTATCATATTTTGTGACATGTTATCGTGTTTTGTGACATGTAATCATATTTTGAGATATGTTATCGTGTTTTGTGACATATTATCGTGTTTTGTGACATGTTATCATGTTTTTAGACATGTTATTTTGTTTTGTGACATGTTATTTTGTTTTGTGAATGTGTTTTGTGACATGTTATTGTGTTTTCTGACATGTTATCGTGTTTTGTGACATATTATAGTGTTTTGTTATCGTGTTTTGTTACATGTTATCGTGTTTTGAGAAATGTTATCGTGTTTTGTGACTGTGTTTTGTTACATGTTATCGTGTTTTGTTATCATGTTTTGAGACATGTTATCGTGTTTTGTGACTGTGTTCTGTGACATTTTATTGTGTTTTGTGATATGTTAACGTGTTTTGTGACATGTTATCGTGTTTTATGACATGTTATCGTGTTTTGTGACATGCTATCGTGTTTTGAGACATGTTATCGTGTTTTGTGACATGTTATCGTGTTTTATGACATGTTATTGTGTTTTGTGACATGATATTGTCTTTTATGACTTTATTATGTTGTGACATGTTATCGTATTTTATGACATGTTATCATATTTTGTGACATGTTATCGTGTTTTGTGACATGTTATCATGTTTTGAGATATGTTTTTGTGTTTTGTGACATGTTATCATGTTTTGTGACATGTTGTCATGTTTTGTGACATGTTATCGTGTTTTGTGACATATTATCGTGTTTTGTGACATGTTATCATGTTTTTAGACATGTTATTTTGTTTTGAGACATGTTATTTTGTTTTGTGAATGTGTTTTGTGACATGTTATTGTGTTTTCTGACATGTTATCGTGTTTTGTGACATATTATCGTGTTTTGTTACATGTTATCGTGTTTTGTTATCATGTTTTGAGACATGTTATCCTGTTTTGTGACTGTTCTCTGACATTTTATTGTGTTTTGTGATATGTTAACGTGTTTTGTGACATGTTATCGTATTTTGTGATATGTTATCGTGTTTTGTGACATGTTATAGTGTGTTTTGTGACATGTTATCGTGTTTTGTGACATATTATCATGTTTTGTGACATGTTATCATGTTTTGAGACATGTTATCATGTTTTATGATCGTATTTTCTGACATATTATCCTGTTTTGTGACATGTTATCATGTTTAGAGGCATGTTATTGTGTTTAGTGACAAATTATCTCGTTTTATGACATGTTATCATGTTTTGAGACATGTTATCGTGTTTTATGACATGTTATCGTGTTTTATGACATATTATTGTGTTTTGTGACATGATATTGTGTTTTGTGACATGATATTGTGTTTTATGACATGTTCTTGTGTGTTGTGACATGATATTGTGTTTTATGACATGATATTATGTTTTGTGACATGTTATCGTATTTTGTGACATGTTATAATATTTTGTGACATGTTATCGTGTTTTGTGACATGTTATCATGTTTTGAGATATGTTATTGTGTTTTGTGACATGTTATCATGTTTTGTGACATGTTATCGTGTTTTGTGACATATTATCGTGTTTTGTGACGGTGTTATCGTATTTTGTGACATGTTATCGTATTTTGTGACATGTTATCGTGTTTTGTGACATGTTATCATGTTTTGAGACATGTTATTGTGTTTAGTGACAAATTACCTCGTTTTGTGACATGTTATCATGTTTTGAGACATGTTATCATGTTTTATGATCGTATTTTCTGACATATTATCCTGTTTTGTGACATGTTATCATGTTTAGAGGCATGTTATTGTGTTTAGTGACAAATTATCTCGTTTTATGACATGTTATCATGTTTTGAGACATGTTATCGTGTTTTATGACATGTTATCGTGTTTTATGACATATTATTGTGTTTTGTGACATGATATTGTGTTTTATGACATGTTCTTGTGTGTTGTGACATGATATTGTGTTTTATGACATGATATTATGTTTTGTGACATGTTATCGTATTTTGTGACATGTTATCATATTTTGTGACATGTTATCGTGTTTTGTGACATGTTATCATGTTTTGAATTATGTTATTGTGTTTTGTGACATGTTATCATGTTTTGTGACATGTTATCGTGTTTTGTGACATATTATCGTGTTTTGTGACGGTGTTTTTGTGAGACGTTATCGTGTTTTGTGACATGTTATCGCGTTTTGTTATCATGTTTTGTGACATGTTATCGTGTTTTGTGACATGTTGTCGTGTTTTGTGACATGTTATAGTGTGTTTTGTGACATGTTGTCGTGTTTTGTGACATATTATCGTGTTTTGTGACATGTTAAAATGTTTTGAGAGATGTTATTTTGTTTTGTGACATGTTGTCGTGTTTTTTGACATATTATCGTGTTTTGTGAATGTGTTTTGTGACATAGTATCATGTTTTCTGACATGTTATTGTGTTTTGTGACATGTTATCGTGTTTTGTGACATGCTATCGTGTTTTGTGACTGTGTTTTGTTACATGTTATCGTGTTTTGTTATCATGTTTTGAGACATGTTATTGTGTTTTGTGACTGTGTTCTGTGACATGTTATGTTTTGAGACATGTTATCGTGTTTTATGACATGTTATCGTGTTTTATGACATGTTATTGTGTTTTGTGACATGATATTGTGTTTTATGACATGATATTATGTTTTGTGACATGTTATCGTATTTTGTGACATGTTATCATATTTTGTGACATGTTGTCGTGTTTTTTGACATATTGTCATGTTTTGTGAATGTGTTTTGTGACATAGTATCATGTTTTCTGACATGTTATTGTGTTTTGTGACATGTTATCGTGTTTTGTGACATGCTATCGTGTTTTGTGACTGTTTTGTCACGTGTTATCGCGTTTTGTTATCATGTTTTGAGACATGTTACTGTGTTTTGTGACTGTGTTCTGTGACATTTTATTGTGTTTTGTGACATGTAATCGTGTTTTGTGACATGTTATTGTGTTTAGTGACAAATTATCTCGTTTTGTGACATGTTATTGTGTTTTATGACATGTTATCGTATTTTATGACATGATATTGTGTTTTATGACATGATATTTTGTTTTGTGACATGTAATCGTATTTTGTGACATGTTATCATATTTTGTGACATGTTATCGTGTTATGTGACATGTTATCATGTTTTGAGACATGTTATTGTGTTTAGTTACAAATTACCTCGTTTTGTGACATGTTATCATGTTTTGAGACATGTTATCGTGTTTTATGATCGTATTTTGTGACATATTATCGTGTTTTGTGACATGTTATCATGTTTCGAGACATGTTATTGTGTTTCATGACAAATTATCTCGTTTAATGACATGTTATCATGTTTTGAGACATGTTCTCGTGTTTTATGACATGTTATCGTGTTTTATGTCCTGTTACTGTGTTTTGTGACATGATATTGTGTTTTGTGACATGATATTATGTTTTGTGATATATTATTGTGTTTTGTGACAGTGTTTTTGTGAGACGTTATCGTGTTTTCTGATATGTTATCGTGTTTTGTTATCATGTTTTGTGACATGTTATTGTGTTTTGTGATATGTTATTATCTTTTGTGACAGTGTTTTTGTGAGACGTTATCGTGTTTTGTGACATGTTGTGTTTTGTGACTGTTCTCTCACATGTTATCGTGTTTTGTGACTCGTAATCGTGTTTTTTGACATGTTATCGTGTTTTGTGACATGTTATCATGTTTTGAGACATGTTATTGTTTTTAGTGACATGATATTGTGTTTTATGACATGATATTATGTTTTGTGACATGTTATCGTATTTTGTGACATGTTATCATATTTTGTGACATGTTATCGTGTTTTGTGACATGTTATCATGTTTTGAGACATGTTATTCTGTTTTGTGACATGTTATCATGTTTTGTGACATGTTATAGTGTTTTGTGACATGTTCTCGTGTTTTGTGACATATCGTGTTTTGTGACATGTTATCATGTTCTGAGACATGTTATTTTGTTTTGAGACATGTTATTTTGTTTTGTGGCATGTTGTCGTGTTTTTTGACATATTATCGTATTTTGTGAATGTGTTTTGTGACATTTTATCATGTTTTCTGACATGTTATTGTTTTTTATGACATGTTATCATGTTTTGAGACATGTTATTTTGTTTTGAGACATGTTATTTTGTTTTGTGACATGTTGTCGTGTTTTTTGACATATTATCGTGTTTTGTGAATGTGTTTTGTGACATGTTTTCGTGTTTTGTGACATGTTATCGTGTTTTGTGACATGTTATTGCGTTTTGTGACATGATATTGTGTTTTTTCACATGATATTATGTTTTTTGAAATGTTATTGTATCTCAAGGAAATTGAATCGAATGCAACTGGATTTGTTGACATGTTATTGTGTTTTGTGACATGATATGCTGTTTTATGAGTGTGTTTTGTGACATGTTATCGTATTTTGTGACATATTATCGTGTTTTGTGACATGTTATCATGTTTTGAGAGATGTTATTTTGTTTTGAGACATATTATTTTGTTTTGAGACATGTTGTCGTGTTTTTTGACATATTATCGTGTTTTGTGACAGTGTTTTTGTGAGACGTTATCGTGTTTTGTGACATGTTATTGTGTTTTGTGACATGTAATCGTGTTTTGTGACATGTTATCGTATTTTGTGACATGTTATCGTGTTTTGTGACATGTTTTGTTTTGAGACATGTTATTGTGTTTAGTGACAATTAATCTCGTTTTGTGACATGTTATCATTTTTTGAGACATGTTATCGTGTTTTATGACATGTTATCGTGTTTTATGACATGTTATTGTGTTTTGTGACATGATATTGTGTTTTGTGACATGATATTGTGTTTTATGACATGATATTATGTTTTGTGACATGTTATCGTATTTTGTGACATGTTGTCGTATTTTGTGACATGTTATCATGTTTTGTGACATGTTATCATGTTTTGAGACATGTTATTGTGTTTAGTGACAAATTAATTCGTTTTGGAACATGATATCATGGTTTGAGACATGTTATCGTGTTTTATGACATGTTATCGTGTTTTATGACATGTTATTGTGTTCTGTGTCATGATATTGTGTTTTATGACATGATATTATGTTTTGTGACATGTTATTGTCTTTTGTGACGGTGTTTTTGTGAGACGTTATCGTGTTTTGTTATCATGTTTTGTGACTGTGTTCTCTGACATGTTATCGTGTTTTGTGACATGTTATAGTGTGTTTTGTGACATTTTATCGTGTTTTGTGACATGTTAAAATGTTTTGAGAGATGTTATTTTGTTTTGAGACATGTTATTTTGTTTTGTGACATGTTGTCGGGTTTTTTGACATATTATCGTGTTTTGTGAATGTGTTTTGTGACATGTTATCATGTTTTCTGACATGTTGTGTTTTGTGACATGTTATCATGTTTTGTGACATGCTATCGTGTTTTGTGACTGTTTTGTTACATGTTATCGTGTTTTGTTATCATGTTTTGAGACATGTTATCGTGTTTTGTGACTGTGTTCTGTGACATTTTATTGTGTTTTGTGATATGTTAACGTGTTTTGTGAAATGTTGTCGTGTTTTGTGACATGTTAACGTGTTTTGTGACATGTTATCGTGTTTTATGACATGTTATCGTGTTTTATGACATGTTATTGTGTTTTGTGACATGATATTGTGATTTATGACATGATATTATGTTTTGTGACATGTTATCGTATTTTGTGACATGTTATCATATTTTGTGACATGTTATCGTGTTTTGTGACATGTTGTCGTGTTTTGTGACATGTTATCGTGTTTTGTGACATATTATCGTGTTTTGTGACATGTTATCATGTTTTGAGACATTTTATTTTGTTTTGAGACATGTTATTTTGTTTTGAGACATGTTGTCGTGTTTTTTGACATATTATCGTATTTTGTGAATGTGTTTTGTGACATGTTATCATGTTTTCTGACATGTTATTGTGTTTTGTGACATGTTATCGTGTTTTGTGACATGTTATCGTGTTTTGTGACATGTTATCGTGTTTTGTTGTCAGTGTTTTGTAACATGTTATCGTGTTTTGTTATCATGTTTTGAGACATGTTGTCGTGTTTTGTGACTGTTCTGTGACATTTTATTGTGTTTTGTGATATGTTAACGTGTTTTGTGACATGTTATCGTGTTTTGTGACATATTATCGTGTTTTGTGACATGTTATTGTGTTTAGTGACAAATTATCTCGTTTTGTGACATGTTATTGTGTTTTATGAGTGTGTTTTGTGACATGTTATCGTGTTTTATGACATGTTATTGTGTTTTGTTACATGTTATCGTTTTTTGTGACATATTATTAGATTTTGTGACTGTGTTTTGTGACATGATATTGTGTTTTGTTACATGTTATCATGTTTTGTGACATGTTATTGTGTTTTATGAGTGTGTTTTGTGACATGTTATCGTATTTTGTGACATGTTGTCGTCTTTTGTGACATGTTATCGTGTTTTGAAACATGCTATTGTGTTCAGTGACAAATTACCTCGTTTCGTGACACGTTATCATGTTTTGAGACATGTTATCGTTTTTTATGATCGTATTTTGTGACATATTATCGTGTTTTGTGACATGTTATCATGTTTTGAGACATGTTATCGTTTTTTAGGATCGTATTTTGTGACATATTATCGTGTTTTGTGACATGTTATCATGTTTCGAGACATGTTTTTGTGTTTCATGACAAATTGTCTCGTTTAATGACATGTTATCATGTTTTGAGACATGTTATCGTGTTTTATGACATGTTATCGTGTTTTATGTCCTGTTATTGTGTTTTGTGACATGATATTGTGTTTTGTGACGGTGTTTTTGTGAGACGTTATCGTGTTTTGTGACATGTCATCGTGTTTTGTTATCTTGTTTTGTGACATGTTATCATGTTTTGAGACATGTTATCGTGTTTTATGACATGTTATCGTGTTTTATGACATGTTATTGTGTTTTGTGACATGATATTGTGTTTTATGACATGTTATTGTGTTTTGTGACAGTGTTTTTGTGAGACGTTATCGTGTTTTGTGACATGTTATCGCGTTTTGTTATGTTTTGTGACATGTTATCGTGTTTTGTGACATGTTATCGTGTTTTGTGACATGTTATAGTGTGTTTTGTTACATGTTATCGTGTTTTGTGACATGTTATCATGTTTTGAGACATGTTATTTTGTTTTGAGACATGTTATCTCGTTTTGTGACATGTTATTGTCTTTTGTGAATGTGTTCTGTGACATTTCATCGTCTTTTGTGATATGTTATCGTGTTTTTGTGACATGCTATCGTGTTTTGTGACATGTTATCGTGTTTTGTGACATGTTATTGTGTTATGTGACAAATTATCTCGTTTTGTGACATGTTATTGTGTTTAGTGACAAATTATCTTGTTTTGTGACATGTTATCATGTTTTGAGAAATGTTATCGTGTTTTATGACATGTCATTGTGTTTTATGACATGTTATTGTGTTTTCTGACGGTGTTTTTGTGAGACGTTATCGTGTTTTGTTATCATGTTTTGTGACTGTGTTCTGTGACATGTTATCGTGTTTTTTGACATGTTATAGTGTGTTTTATGACATGTTATCGTGTTTTGTGACATATTGTGTTCTGTGACATGTTATCATGTTTTGAGACATGTTATTTTGTTTTGAGACATGTTATTTTGTTTTGTGACATGTTATCGTGTTTTTTGACATGTTATCGTGTCTTGTGAATGAATTTTGTGACATGTTATCATGTTTTGTGACATGTTACCATGTTTTCTGACATGTTATTGTGTTTTGTGACATGTTATCGTGTTTTGTGACTGTGTTTTGTTACATGTTATCGTGTTTTGTTATCATGTTTTGTGACATGTTATTGTGTTTTGTGACTGTGTTCTGTGACATGTTATCGTGTTCTGTGACATGTTATCGTGTTTTGTGACATGTTATCATGTTTTGAGACATGTTATTGTGTTTAGTGACAAATTTTTTCGTTTTGTGACATGTTATCATGTTTTGAGACATTTTATTGTGTTTAGTGACAAATTATCTCGTTTTGTGACATGTTATCATGTTTTGAAACATGTTATTGTGTTTTATGACATGTTATCATGTTTTATGATATGTTATTGTGTTTTTTGACATGATTTTGTGTTTTATAACATGATATTATGTTTTGTGACATGTTATTGTGTTTTGTGATGGTGTTTTTGTGAGACGTTGTCAGTGTTTTGTGACATGTTATTGTGTTTTGTGACTGTTTCACATGTCACAAAACGAGATTAATTATCACTAAACACAAAAACATGTCTCAAAACATGATAACATGTCACAAAACACAATAACATGTCACAAAACACGATAACATGTCACAAAACACGATAACATGTGACAGAACAGTCACAAAACACAATAACATGTCACAAAACACGACAACGTCACATGTTATCGTGTTTTGTGACATGTAATCGTGTTTTGTGACATGTTATCGTGTTTTGTGACATGTTATCGTGTTTTGTGACATGTTATCATGTTTTGAGACATGTTATTGTGTTTAGTGATAATTAATCTCGTTTTGTGACATGTTATCATGTTTTGAGACATGTTATCGTGTTTTATGACATGTTATCGTGTTTTATGACATGTTATTGTGTTTTGTGACATGATATTGTGTTTTGTGACATGATATTGTGTTTTATGACATGATATTATGTTTTGTGACATGTTATTGTCTTTTTTGACGGTGTTTTTGTGAGACGTTATCGTGTTTTGTGACATGTTATCGCGTTTTGTTATCATGTTTTGTGAGAAGTTATCGTGTTTTGAGACATGTTATCGTGTTTTATGACATGTTATCGTGTTTTATGACATGTTATTGTGTTCTGTGTCATGATATTGTGTTTTATGACATGATATTATGTTTTGTGACATGTTATTGTGTTTTGTGACATGTTATCGTGTTTTGTGACATGTTATTGTGTTTAGTGACAAATTATCTCGTTTTGTGACATGTTATCATGTTTTGAGAAATGTTATCGTGTTTTATGACATGTTATTGTGTTTGACATGTTATTGTGTTTTCTGATGGTGTTTTTGTGAGACGTTATCGTGTTTTGTTATCATGTTTTGTGACTGTGTTCTCTGACATGTTATCGTGTTTTGTGACATGTTATGGTGTGTTTTGTGACATGTTATCGTGTTTTGTGACATGTTAAAATGTTTTGAGAGATGTTATTTTGTTTTGAGACATGTTATTTTGTTTTGTGACATGTTGTCGTGTTTTTTGACATATTATCGTGTTTTGTGAATGTGTTTTGTGACATGTTATCATGTTTTCTGACATGTTGTGTTTTGTGACATGTTATCATGTTTTGTGACATGCTATCGTGTTTTGTGACTGTTTTGTTACATGTTATCGTGTTTTGTTATCATGTTTTGAGACATGTTATCGTGTTTTGTGACTGTGTTCTGTGACATTTTATTGTGTTTTGTGATATGTTAACGTGTTTTGTGACATGTTGTCGTGTTTTGTGACATGTTAACGTGTTTTGTGACATGTTATCGTGTTTTGAGACATGTTATCGTGTTTTATGACATGTTATTGTGTTTTGTGACATGATATTGTGATTTATGACATGATATTATGTTTTGTGACATGTTATCGTATTTTGTGACATGTTATCATATTTTGTGACATGTTATCGTGTTTTGTGACATGTTGTCGTGTTTTGAGACATGTTATTGTGTTTTGTGACATGTTATAGTGTGTTTTGAGACATGTTATTTTGTCTTGAGACATGTTAGTGTTTTTGACATATTATCGTATTTTGTGAATGTGTTTTGTGACATGTTATCATGTTTTCTGATATGTTATTGTGTTTTGTGACATGTTATCGTGTTTTGTGACATGTTATCGTGTTTTGTTATCGTGTTTTGTAACATGTTATCGTGTTTTGTGACATGTTATTGTGTTTAGTGACAAATTATCTCGTTTTGTGACATGTTATTGTGTTTTATGAGTGTGTTTTGTGACATGTTATCGTGTTTTATGACATGTTATTGTGTTTTGTTACATGTTATCGTTTTTTGTGACATATTATTAGATTTTGTTACTGTGTTTTGTGACATGATATTGTGTTTTATGAGTGTGTTTTGTGACATGTTATCGTATTTTGTGACATGTTGTCGTCTTTTGTGACATGTTATCGTGTTTTGTGACATGTTATCATGTTTTGAAACATGCTATTGTGTTCAGTGACAAATTACCTCGTTTCGTGACACGTTATCATGTTTTGAGACATGTTATCGTTTTTTATGATCGTATTTTGTGACATATTATCGTGTTTTGTGACATGTTATCATGTTTTGAGACATGTTATCGTTTTTTAGGATCGTATTTTGTGACATATTATCGTGTTTTGTGACATGTTATCATGTTTCGAGACATGTTTTTGTGTTTCATGACAAATTATCTCGTTTAATGACATGTTATCATGTTTTGAGACATGTTATCGTGTTTTATGACATGTTATCGTGTTTTATGTCCTGTTATTGTGTTTTGTGACATGATATTGTGTTTTGTGACGGTGTTTTTGTGAGACGTTATCGTGTTTTGTGACATGTCATCGTGTTTTGTTATCATGTTTTGTGACATGTTATCGTGTTTTATGACATGTTATTGTGTTTTGTGACATGTTATTGTGTTTTATGACATGTTATTGTGTTTTGTGACATGTTATAGTGTGTTTTGTGACATGTTATCGCGTTTTGTTATGTTTTGTGACATGTTATCGTGTTTTGTGACATGTTATCGTGTTTTGTGACATGTTATAGTGTGTTTTGTGACATGTTATAGTGTGTTTTGTGACATGTTATCGTGTTTTGTGACATGTTATCATGTTTTGAGACATGTTATTTTGTTTTGAGACATGTTATCTCGTTTTGTGACATGTTATTGTCTTTTGTGAATGTGTTCTGTGACATTTCATCGTCTTTTGTGATATGTTATCGTGTTTTTGTGACATGCTATCGTGTTTTGTGACATGTTATCGTGTTTTGTGACATGTTATTGTGTTTAGTGACAAATTATCTCGTTTTGTGACATGTTATTGTGTTTAGTGACAAATTATCTCGTTTTGTGACATGTTATCATGTTTTGAGAAATGTTATCGTGTTTTATGACATGTCATTGTGTTTTATGACATGTTATTGTGTTTTCTGACGGTGTTTTTGTGAGACGTTATCGTGTTTTGTTATCATGTTTTGTGACTGTGTTCTGTGACATGTTATCGTGTTTTTTGACATGTTATAGTGTGTTTTGTGACATGTTATCGTGTTTTGTGACATATTGTGTTTTGTGACATGTTATCATGTTTTGAGACATGTTATTTTGTTTTGAGACATGTTATTTTGTTTTGTGACATGTTATCGTGTTTTTTGACATGTTATCGTGTCTTGTGAATGAATTTTGTGACATGTTATGTGACATGTTTTGTGACATGTTACCATGTTTTCTGACATGTTATTGTGTTTTGTGACATGTTATCGTGTTTTGTGACTGTGTTTTGTTACATGTTATCGTGTTTTGTTATCATGTTTTGTGACATGTTATTGTGTTTTGTGACTGTGTTCTGTGACATGTTATCGTGTTCTGTGACATGTTATCGTGTTTTGTGACATGTTATTGTGTTTAGTGACAAATTGTTTCGTTTTGTGACATGTTATCATGTTTTGAGACATTTTATTGTGTTTAGTGACAAATTATCTCGTTTTGTGACATGTTATCATGTTTTATGATATGTTATTGTGTTTTTTGACATGTTATCATGTTTTATGATATGTTATTGTGTTTTTTGACATGATTTTGTGTTTTATAACATGATCTTATGTTTTGTGACATGTTATTGTGTTTTGTGACGGTGTTTTTGTGAGACGTTGTCGTGTTTTGTGACATGTTATTGTGTTTTGTGACTGTTTAACATGTCACAAAACGAGATTAATTATCACTAAACACAATAACATGTCTCAAAACATGATAACATGTCACAAAACACGATAACATGTCACAAAACACGATAACATGTCACAAAACACGATAACATGTCACAAAACACGATAACATGTGACAGAACAGTCACAAAATACAATAACATGTCACAAAACACGACAACGTCACATGTTATCGTGTTTTGTGACATGTAATCGTGTTTTGTGACATGTTATCGTGTTTTGTGACATGTTATCGTGTTTTGTGACATGTTATCATGTTTTAAGACATGTTATTGTGTTTAGTGATAATTAATCTCGTTTTGTGACATGTTATCATGTTTTGAGACATGTTATCGTGTTTTATGACATGTTATCGTGTTTTATGACATGTTATTGTGTTTTGTGACATGATATTGTGTTTTGTGACATGATATTGTGTTTTATGACATGATATTATGTTTTGTGACATGTTATCGTATTTTGTGACATGTTGTCGTATTTTGTGACATGCTATCATGTTTTGTGACATGTTATCATGTTTTGAGACATGTTATCGTGTTTTATGACATGTTATCGTGTTTTATGACATGTTATTGTGTTCTGTGTCATGATATTGTGTTTTATGACATGATATTATGTTTTGTGACATGTTATTGTCTTTTTTGACGGTGTTTTTGTGAGACGTTATCGTGTTTTGTGACATGTTATCGCGTTTTGTTATCATGTTTTGTGACATGTTATCGTGTTTTGTGACATGTTGTCGTGTTTTGTGACATGTTATAGTGTGTTTTGTGACATGTTATCGTGTTTTGTGACATATCATCGTGTTTTGTGACATGATATTGTGTTTTGTGACATGATATTATGTTTTGTGACATGTTATCGTATTTTGTGACATGTTATCATATTTTGTGACATGTTATCGTGTGTTTTGAGACATGTTATTGTGTTTTGTGACATGTTAGTGTGTTTTTTGACATGTTATCGTGTTTTGTGACATATTATCGTGTTTTGTGACATGTTATCATGTTTTAAGACATGTTATTTTTTTTTGAGACATGTTATTTTGTTTTGAGACATGTCGTGTTTTTGACATATTATCGTATTTTGTGAATGTGTTTTGTGACATGTTATCATGTTTTCTGACATGTTATTGTGTTTTGTGACATGTTATCGTGTTTTGTGACATGTTATCGTGTTTTGTTATCGTGTTTTGTAACATGTTATCGTGTTTTGTGACATGTTATTGTGTTTAGTGACAAATTATCTCGTTTTGTGACATGTTATTGTGTTTTATGAGTGTGTTTTGTGACATGTTATCGTGTTTTATGACATGTTATTGTGTTTTGTTTCATGTTATCGTTTTTTGTGACATATTATTAGATTTTGTTACTGTGTTTTGTGACATGATATTGTGTTTTGTTACATGTTATCATGTTTTGTGACATGTTATTGTGTTTTATGAGTGTGTTTTGTGACATGTTATCGTATTTTATGACATGTTGTCTTTTGTGACATGTTATCGTGTTTTGTGACATGTTATAATGTTTTGAAACATGTTATTGTGTTCAGTGACAAATTACCTCGTTTCGTGACACGTTATCATGTTTTGAGACATGTTATCGTTTTTTATGATCGTATTTTGTGACATATTATCGTGTTTTGTGACTTGTTATCATGTTTTGAGACATGTTATCGTTTTTTAGGATCGTATTTTGTGACATATTATCGTGTTTTGTGACATGTTATCATGTTTCGAGACATGTTTTTGTGTTTCATGACAAATTATCTCTTTTAATGACATGTTATCATGTTTTGAGACATGTTATCGTGTTTTATGACATGTTATCGTGTTCTTGGACATGATATTGTGTTTTGTGACGGTGTTTTTGTGAGACGTTATCGTGTTTTGTGACATGTTATCGTGTTTTGTTTTCATGTTTTGTGACATGTTATCATGTTTTGAGACATCTTATCGTGTTTTATGACATGTTATCGTGTTTTATGACATGTTATTGTGTTTTGTGACATGATTTTGTGTTTTATGACATGATATTGTGTTTTGTGAGACGTTATCGTGTTTTGTGACATGTTATTGTGTTTAGTGACAAATTATCTCGTTTTGTGACATGTTATTGTGTTTTGTGACGGTGTTTTTGTGAGACTTTATCGTGTTTTGTGACATGTTATTGTGTTTTGTGACGGTGTTTTTGTGAGACGTTGTCGTGTTTTGTGACATGTTATTGTGTTTTGTGACTGTTCTGTCACATGTTATCGTGTTTTGTGACATGTTATAGTGTTTTTTGTGACATGTTATCGTGTTTTGTGACATGTTATCATGTTTTGAGACATTTTTTTGTGTTTAGTGACAAATTGTTTCGTTTTGTGACATGTTATCATGTTTTGAGACATTTTATTGTGTTTAGTGACAAATTATCTCGTTTTGTGACATGTTATCATGTTTTGAAACATGTTATTGTGTTTTATGACATGTTATCATGTTTTATGATATGTTATTGTGTTTTTTGACATGATTTTGTGTTTTATAACATGATATTATGTTTTTTGACATGTTATTGTGTTTTGTGACGGTGTTTTTGTGAGACGTTGTCGTGTTTTGTGACATGTTATTGTGTTTTGTGACTGTTTAACATGTCACAAAACGAGATTAATTATCACTAAACACAATAACATGTCTCAAAACATGATAACATGTCACAAAACACGATAACATGTCACAAAACACGATAACATGTCACAAAACACGATAACATGTCACAAAACACGATAACATGTGACAGAACAGTCACAAAATACAATAACATGTCACAAAACACGACAACGTCACATGTTATCGTGTTTTGTGACATGTAATCGTGTTTTGTGACATGTTATCGTGTTTTGTGACATGTTATCGTGTTTTGTGACATGTTATCATGTTTTAAGACATGTTATTGTGTTTAGTGATAATTAATCTCGTTTTGTGACATGTTATCATGTTTTGAGACATGTTATCGTGTTTTATGACATGTTATCGTGTTTTATGACATGTTATTGTGTTTTGTGACATGATATTGTGTTTTGTGACATGATATTGTGTTTTATGACATGATATTATGTTTTGTGACATGTTATCGTATTTTGTGACATGTTGTCGTATTTTGTGACATGCTATCATGTTTTGTGACATGTTATCATGTTTTGAGACATGTTATCGTGTTTTATGACATGTTATCGTGTTTTATGACATGTTATTGTGTTCTGTGTCATGATATTGTGTTTTATGACATGATATTATGTTTTGTGACATGTTATTGTCTTTTTTGACGGTGTTTTTGTGAGACGTTATCGTGTTTTGTGACATGTTATCGCGTTTTGTTATCATGTTTTGTGACATGTTATCGTGTTTTGTGACATGTTGTCGTGTTTTGTGACATGTTATAGTGTGTTTTGTGACATGTTATCGTGTTTTGTGACATATCATCGTGTTTTGTGACATGATATTGTGTTTTGTGACATGATATTATGTTTTGTGACATGTTATCGTATTTTGTGACATGTTATCATATTTTGTGACATGTTATCGTGTTTTGTGACATGTTGTCGTGTTTTGAGACATGTTATTGTGTTTTGTGACATGTTATAGTGTGTTTTGTGACATGTTATCGTGTTTTGTGACATATTATCGTGTTTTGTGACATGTTATCATGTTTTGAGACATGTTATTTTGTTTTGAGACATGTTATTTTGTTTTGAGACATGTCGTGTTTTTGACATATTATCGTATTTTGTGAATGTGTTTTGTGACATGTTATCATGTTTTCTGATATGTTATTGTGTTTTGTGACATGTTATCGTGTTTTGTGACATGTTATCGTGTTTTGTTATCGTGTTTTGTAACATGTTATCGTGTTTTGTGACATGTTATTGTGTTTAGTGACAAATTATCTCGTTTTGTGACATGTTATTGTGTTTTATGAGTGTGTTTTGTGACATGTTATCGTGTTTTATGACATGTTATTGTGTTTTGTTTCATGTTATCGTTTTTTGTGACATATTATTAGATTTTGTTACTGTGTTTTGTGACATGATATTGTGTTTTGTTACATGTTATCATGTTTTGTGACATGTTATTGTGTTTTATGAGTGTGTTTTGTGACATGTTATCGTATTTTATGACATGTTGTCTTTTGTGACATGTTATCGTGTTTTGTGACATGTTATAATGTTTTGAAACATGTTATTGTGTTCAGTGACAAATTACCTCGTTTCGTGACACGTTATCATGTTTTGAGACATGTTATCGTTTTTTATGATCGTATTTTGTGACATATTATCGTGTTTTGTGACTTGTTATCATGTTTTGAGACATGTTATCGTTTTTTAGGATCGTATTTTGTGACATATTATCGTGTTTTGTGACATGTTATCATGTTTCGAGACATGTTTTTGTGTTTCATGACAAATTATCTCTTTTAATGACATGTTATCATGTTTTGAGACATGTTATCGTGTTTTATGACATGTTATCGTGTTTTATGTCCTGTTATTGTGTTTTGGGACATGATATTGTGTTTTGTGACGGTGTTTTTGTGAGACGTTATCGTGTTTTGTGACATGTTATCGTGTTTTGTTTTCATGTTTTGTGACATGTTATCATGTTTTGAGACATGTTATCGTGTTTTATGATATGTTATCGTGTTTTATGACATGTTATTGTGTTTTGTGACATGATTATTGTGTTTTATGACATGATATTGTGTTTTGTGACATGTTATCGTGTTTTGTGACATGTTATTGTGTTTAGTGACAAATTATCTCGTTTTGTGACATGTTATTGTGTTTTGTGACGGTGTTTTTGTGAGACATGTTATCGTGTTTTGTGACATGTTATTGTGTTTTGTGACAGTGTTTTTGTGACACGTTGTCGTGTTTTGTGACATGTTATTGTGTTTTGTGACTGTTCTGTCACATGTTATCGTGTTTTGTGACATGTTATAGTGTTTTTGTGACATGTTATCGTGTTTTGTGACATGTTATCATGTTTTGAGACATGTTATTGTGTTTTGTGACATGTTATCATGTTTTGTGACATGTTATCGTGTTTTGTGACATGTTATTATGTTTTGTGACATGTTATCGTATTTTGTGACATGTTATCGTATTTTGTGACATGTTATCGTGTTTTGTGACATGTTATCATGTTTTGAGACATGTTATTGTGTTTAGTGACAAATTACCTCGTTTTGTGACATGTTATCATGTTTTGAGACATGTTATCATGTTTTATGATCGTATTTTCTGACATATTATCCTGTTTTGTGACATGTTATCATGTTTAGAGGCATGTTATTGTGTTTAGTGACAAATTATCTCGTTTTATGACATGTTATCATGTTTTGAGACATGTTATCGTGTTTTATGACATGTTATCGTGTTTTATGACATATTATTGTGTTTTGTGACATGATATTGTGTTTTATGACATGTTCTTGTGTGTTGTGACATGATATTGTGTTTTATGACATGATATTATGTTTTGTGACATGTTATCGTATTTTGTGACATGTTATCATATTTTGTGACATGTTATCGTGTTTTGTGACATGTTATCATGTTTTGAGATATGTTATTGTGTTTTGTGACATGTTATCATGTTTTGTGACATGTTATCGTGTTTTGTGACATATTATCGTGTTTTGTGACGGTGTTTTTGTGACACGTTATCGTGTTTTGTGACATGTTATCGTGTTTTATTATCGTATTTTGTGACATGTTATCATGTTTTGTGACATGTTATCGTGTTTTGTGACATGTTATAGTGTGTTTTGTGACATGTTGTCGTGTTTTGTGACATATTATCGTGTTTTGTGACATGTTATCATGTTTTGAGAGATGTTATTTTGTTTTGTGACATGTTATCGTGTTTTGTGACATATTATCGTGTTTTGTGACATGTTATGTTTTGTGACATAGTTATCATGTTTTATGACATGTTATTGTGTTTTGTGACATGTTATCGTGTTTTGTGACATGCTATCGTGTTTTGTGACTGTGTTTTGTTACATGTTATCGTGTTTTGTTATCATGTTTTGAGACATGTTATTGTGTTTTGTGACTGTGTTCTGTGACATGTTATGTTTTGAGACATGTTATCGTGTTTTATGACATGTTATCGTGTTTTATGACATGTTATTGTGTTTTGTGACATGATATTGTGTTTTGTGACATGATATTGTGTTTTGTGACATGTTATCGTGTTTTGTGACATGTTATCGTGTGTTTTGTGACATGTTATCGTGTTTTGTGACATATTGTGTTTTGTGACATGTTATCATGTTTTGAGACATGTTATTTTGTTTTGAGACATGTTATTTTGTTTTGAGACATGTTATTGTGTTTTGTGACATGTTATCGTGTTTTGTGACTGTGTTTTGTTACATGTTATCGTGTTTTGTTATCATGTTTTGTGACATGTTATTGTGTTTTGTGACTGTGTTCTGTGACATTTTATCGTGTTTTTTGACATGTTATCGTGTCTTGTGAATGAATTTTGTGACATGTTATCATGTTTTGTGACATGTTACCATGTTTTGTGACATGTTATTGTGTTTTGTGACATGTTATCGTGTTTTGTGACTGTGTTTTGTTACATGTTATTGTGTTTTGTATATCATGTTTTGTGACATGTTATTGTGTTTTGTGACTGTGTTCTGTGACATGTTATCGTGTTTTGTGACATGTTATCGTGTTTTGTGACATGTTATCATGTTTTGAGACATGTTATTGTGTTTAGTGACAAATTGTTTCGTTTTGTGACATGTTATCATGTTTTGAGACATTTTATTGTGTTTATTGACAAATTATCTCGTTTTGTGACATGTTATCATGTTTTATGATATGTTATTGTGTTTTTTGACATGATTTTGTGTTTTATAACATGATCTTATGTTTTGTGACATGTTATTGTGTTTTGTGACAGTGTTTTTGTGACATGTTGTCGTGTTTTGTGACATGTTATTGTGTTTTGTGACTGTTCTGTCACATGTTATCGTGTTTTGTGACATGTAATCGTGTTTTGTGACATGTTATCGTGTTTTGTGACATGTTATTGTGTTTAGTGACAAATTATCTCGTTTTGTGACATGTTATCATGTTTTGAGAAATGTTATCGTGTTTTATGACATGTTATTGTGTTTGACATGTTATTGTGTTTTCTGATGGTGTTTTTGTGAGACGTTATCGTGTTTTGTTATCATGTTTTGTGACTGTGTTCTCTGACATGTTATCGTGTTTTGTGACATGTTATAGTGTGTTTTGTGACATGTTATCGTGTTTTGTGACATGTTAAAATGTTTTGAGAGATGTTATTTTGTTTTGAGACATGTTATTTTGTTTTGTGACATGTTGTCGTGTTTTTTGACATATTATCGTGTTTTGTGAATGTGTTTTGTGACATGTTATCATGTTTTCTGACATGTTGTGTTTTGTGACATGTTATGTTTTGTGACATGCTATCGTGTTTTGTGACTGTTTTGTTACATGTTATCGTGTTTTGTTATCATGTTTTGAGACATGTTATCGTGTTTTGTGACTGTGTTCTGTGACATTTTATTGTGTTTTGTGATATGTTAACGTGTTTTGTGACATGTTGTCGTGTTTTGTGACATGTTAACGTGTTTTGTGACATGTTATCGTGTTTTGAGACATGTTATCGTGTTTTATGACATGTTATCGTGTTTTATGACATGTTATTGTGTTTTGTGACATGATATTGTGATTTATGACATGATATTATGTTTTGTGACATGTTATCGTATTTTGTGACATGTTATCATATTTTGTGACATGTTATCGTGTGTTTTGTGACATGTTGTCGTGTTTTGAGACATGTTATTGTGTTTTGTGACATGTTATAGTGTGTTTTGTGACATGTTATCATGTTTTAAGACATGTTATTTTGTTTTGAGACATGTTATTTTGTTTTGAGACATGTCGTGTTTTTGACATATTATCGTATTTTGTGAATGTGTTTTGTGACATGTTATCATGTTTTCTGACATGTTATTGTGTTTTGTGACATGTTATCGTGTTTTGTGACATGTTATCGTGTTTTGTTATCGTGTTTTGTAACATGTTATCGTGTTTTGTGACATGTTATTGTGTTTTATGAGTGTGTTTTGTGACATGTTATCGTGTTTTATGACATGTTATTGTGTTTTGTTTCATGTTATCGTTTTTTGTGACATATTAGATTTTGTTACTGTGTTTTGTGACATGATATTGTGTTTTGTTACATGTTATCATGTTTTGTGACATGTTATTGTGTTTTATGAGTGTGTTTTGTGACATGTTATCGTATTTTGTGACAAATTATTTCGTTTTGTGACATGTTATCATGTTTTGAGACATGTTATTGTGTTTAGTGACAAATTATCTCGTTTTGTGACATGATATGTTTTGAAACATGTTATTGTGTTTTATGACATGTTATCATGTTTTATGATATGTTATTGTGTTTTGTGACATGATTTTGTGTTTTATAACATGATATTATGTTTTGTGACATGTTATTGTGTTTTGTGACGGTGTTTTTGTGAGACGTCATCGTGTTTTGTGACATGTTATTGTGTTTTGTGACTGTTCTGTCACATGTTATCGTGTTTTGTGACATGTAATCGTGTTTTGTGACATGTTATCGTGTTTTGTGACATGTAATCGTGTTTTGTGACATGTTATCGTGTTTTGTGACATGTTATCATGTTTTGAGACATGTTATTGTGTTTAGTGATAATTAATCTCGTTTTGTGACATGTTATCATGTTTTGAGACATGTTATCGTGTTTTATGACATGTTATCGTGTTTTATGACATGTTATTGTGTTTTGTGACATGATATTGTGTTTTGTGACATGATATTGTGTTTTATGACATGATATTATGTTTTGTGACATGTTATCGTATTTTGTGACATGTTGTCGTATTTTGTGACATGTTATCATGTTTTGTGACATGTTATCATGTTTTGAGACATGTTATTGTGTTTAGTGACAAATTAATTCGTTTTGTGACATGATATCATGTTTTGAGACATGTTATCGTGTTTTATGACATGTTATCGTGTTTTATGACATGTTATTGTGTTCTGTGTCATGATATTGTGTTTTATGACATGATATTATGTTTTGTGAAATGTTATTGTCTTTTGTGACGGTGTTTTTGTGAGACGTTATCGTGTTTTGTGACATGTTGTCGTGTTTTGTGACATGTTATAGTGTGTTTTGTGACATGTTATCGTGTTTTGTGACATATCGTGTTTTGTGATATGTTAACGTGTTTTGTGACATGTTATCGTGTTTTGTGACATGTTATTGTGTTTAGTGACAAATTATCTCGTTTTGTGACATGTTATCATGTTTTGAGAAATGTTATCGTGTTTTATGACATGTTATTGTGTTTGACATGTTATTGTGTTTTCTGATGGTGTTTTTGTGAGACGTTATCGTGTTTTGTTATCATGTTTTGTGACTGTGTTCTCTGACATGTTATCGTGTTTTGTGACATGTTATAGTGTGTTTTGTGACATGTTATCGTGTTTTGAGAGATGTTATTTTGTTTTGAGACATGTTATTTTGTTTTGTGACATGTTGTCGTGTTTTTTGACATATTATCGTGTTTTGTGAATGTGTTTTGTGACATGTTATCATGTTTTCTGACATGTTGTGTTTTGTGACATGTTATCATGTTTTGTGACATGCTATCGTGTTTTGTGACTGTTTTGTTACATGTTATCGTGTTTTGTTATCATGTTTTGAGACATGTTATCGTGTTTTGTGACTGTGTTCTGTGACATTTTATTGTGTTTTGTGATATGTTAACGTGTTTTGTGACATGTTGTCGTGTTTTGTGACATGTTAACGTGTTTTGTGACATGTTATCGTGTTTTGTGACATGTTATCGTGTTTTGTGACATGTTATCGTGTTTTGTGACATGTTATCATGTTTTGAGACATGTTATTGTGTTTAGTGATAATTAATCTCGTTTTGTGACATGTCATCGTGTTTTGAGACATGTTATCGTGTTTTGTGACATGTTATCGTGTTTTATGACATGTTATTGTGTTTTGTGACATGATATTGTGTTTTGTGACATGATATTGTGTTTTATGACATATTATGTTTTGTGACATGTTATCGTATTTTGTGACATGTTGTCGTATTTTGTGACATGTTATCATGTTTTGTGACATGTTATCATGTTTTGAGACATGATATTGTGTTTAGTGACAAATTAATTCGTTTTGTGACATGATATCATGTTTTGAGACATGTTATCGTGTTTTATGACATGTTATCGTGTTTTATGACATGTTATTGTGTTCTCTGTCATGATATTGTGTTTTATGACATGATATTATGTTTTGTGACATGTTATTGTCTTTTGTGACGGTGTTTTTGTGAGACGTTATCGTGTTTTGTGACATGTTAACGCGTTTTGTTATCATGTTTTGTGACATGTTATCGTGTTTTGTGACATGTTGTCGTGTTTTGTGACATGTTGTCGTGTTTTGTGACATGTTATAGTGTGTTTTGTGACATGTTATCGTGTTTTGTGACATATCATCGTGTTTTGTGATATGTTAACGTGTTTTGTGACATGTTATTGTGTTTAGTGACAAATTATCTCGTTTTGTGACATGTTATCATGTTTTGAGAAATGTTATCGTGTTTTATGACATGTTATTGTGTTTGACATGTTATTGTGTTTTCTGATGGTGTTTTTGTGAGACGTTATCGTGTTTTGTTATCATGTTTTGTGACTGTGTTCTCTGACATGTTATCGTGTTTTGTGACATGTTATAGTGTGTTTTGTGACATGTTATCGTGTTTTGTGACATGTTAAAATGTTTTGAGAGATGTTATTTTGTTTTGAGACATGTTATTTTGTTTTGTGACATGTTGTCGTGTTTTTTGACATATTATCGTGTTTTGTGAATGTGTTTTGTGACATGTTATCATGTTTTCTGACATGTTGTGTTTTGTGACATGTTATCATGTTTTGTGACATGCTATCGTGTTTTGTGACTGTTTTGTTACATGTTATCGTGTTTTGTTATCATGTTTTGAGACATGTTATCGTGTTTTGTGACTGTGTTCTGTGACATTTTATTGTGTTTTGTGATATGTTAACGTGTTTTGTGACATGTTGTCGTGTTTTGTGACATGTTAACGTGTTTTGAGACATGTTATCGTGTTTTATGACATGTTATCGTGTTTTATGACATGTTATTGTGTTTTGTGACATGATATTGTGATTTATGACATGATATTATGTTTTGTGACATGTTATCGTATTTTGTGACATGTTATCATATTTTGTGACATGTTATCGTGTTTTGTGACATGTTGTCGTGTTTTGAGACATGTTATTGTGTTTTGTGACATGATATTATGTTTTGTGATATGTTATTATGTTTTCTGACAGTGTTTTTGTGAGACTTTATTGTGTTTTGTGACATGTTGTTGTGTTTTGTGACTGTTCTGTCACATGTATTCGTGTTTTGTGACATGTTATCGTGTTTTGTGACATGTTATGTTTTGAGACATGTTATTGTGTTTAGTGACAAATAATCTCGTTTTGTGACATGTTATCATGTTTTGAGACATGTTATCGTGTTTTGTGACATGTTATCGTGTTTTATGACATGTTATTGTGTTTTGTGACATGATATTGTGTTTTATGACATGTTATCGTGTTTTGTGACATGTTATCGTGTTTTGTGACATGTTATAGTGTGTTTTGTGACATGTTATCGTGTTTTGTGACATGTTATCATGTTTTGAGACATGTTACCTCGTTTTGTGACATGTTATTGTCTTTTGTGAATGTGTTCTGTGACATTTCATCGTCTTTTGTGATATGTTATCGTGTTTTTGTGACATGCTATCGTGTTTTGTGACATGTTATCGTGTTTTGTGACATGTTATTGTGTTTAGTGACAAATTATCTCGTTTTGTGACATGTTATCATGTTTTGAGAAATGTTATCGTGTTTTATGACATGTCATTGTGTTTTATGACATGTTATTGTGTTTTCTGACGGTGTTTTTGTGAGACGTTATCGTGTTTTGTTATCATGTTTTGTGACTGTGTTCTGTGACATGTTATCGTGTTTTTTGACATGTTATAGTGTGTTTTGTGACATGTTATCGTGTTTTGTGACATATTGTGTTTTGTGACATGTTATCATGTTTTGAGACATGTTATTTTGTTTTGAGACATGTTATTTTGTTTTGTGACATGTTATCGTGTTTTTTGACATATTATCGTGTCTTGTGAATGAATTTTGTGACATGTTACCATGTTTTCTGACATGTTATTGTGTTTTGTGACATGTTATTGTGTTTTGTGACATGTTATCGTGTTTTGTGACTGTGTTTTGTTACATGTTATCGTGTTTTGTTATCATGTTTTGTGACATGTTATTGTGTTTTGTGACTGTGTTCTGTGACATGTTATCGTGTTCTGTGACATGTTATCGTGTTCTGTGACATGTTATCGTGTTTTGTGACATGTTATCATGTTTTGAGACATGTTATTGTGTTTAGTGACATTATTTCGTTTTCTGACATGTTATCATGTTTTGAGACATTTTATTGTGTTTAGTGACAAATTATCTCGTTTTGTGACATGTTATCATGTTTTCAAACATGTTATTGTGTTTTATGACATGTTATCATGTTTTATGATATGTTATTGTGTTTTGTGACATGATTTTGTGTTTTATGACATGATATTATGTTTTGTGACATGTTATTGTGTTTTGTGACGGTGTTTTTGTGAGACGTTATCGTGTTTTGTGACATGTTATCATGTTTTGTGACATGATATCGTGTTCTGTGACATGTTATTGTGACATGTTATCGTGTTTTGTGACATGTTATAGTGTGTTTTGTGACATGTTATCGTGTTTTGTGACATATTATCGTGTTTATCCTGTGACCTTGTTTGCACTGTACTGCAGCGTGTGTGTACCTTGAAGCACACAGAGCCGACTAGAACAGCATGAGGAGAAGAACGTGAATGAAGAAGAAAGGATATAAGAAAGTTTTTCAAGAAAGTAAGTATTCATCACTGCTGGTAGTAACAATTAGTTAGCTCCAGCACCCAGCTGACAGCAGAAAGTCCCATGTAATTAATGAACCAAGTGCTCCCTGTTTGACAAATAAAAACCTAGCTTGCACACTATAGACAACCTCTGCGCATGTCTCACCTTTGTTGTTTCGCGGTCAAAAGTTACATTCCAGCTCTAAAAGAATGTGCTACTTAACTAGCTAGTTAGTCTGAATGCTTTGTGAAGGCCCTGCAGGTTGTTTATAGAGTTAAGTGTGCACTCTTTTTTACCATATACTATCTTTGGGGTGGCTTCCTTCCGGAGCATCAGCTGTGTTTTTCACTTTACACATGGATGCACACCGTGAAACAGGAGCTGAGCTCATTCACATATGATTATCATCAGTGGATAATAATACTAATAATAATAATAATAATAATAATAATAATGATACACTAATAATAATCACTCCACCACCCCTATTGTAGGAGTCAGGGCAGAGGAGCACAGGGGAGAGACCTCTGCTGGAAAGGTGAGTCTAAAGGCCCCCACACACCGCCCAAGGCCGACTTCCTTATCCGACCACTTCGTCGCCTCCTGTCTGACCCGTTCGGCAGAAAAGTTGCATTGAAACACACCGCCCCGGCTACACAGTACCATAAACGCTCTGCGCCTGTGCGAAATGCAATAAGTCTCCTAAATATCGGGTGGTGCTAGTCTTGTGCCAGTCACCCAAAACATAAAAACAGGAAATGACAGAACGGAGTGTGGACTGTAGCTTATCAAAACAAAGCACACACAGTGTTGGCTCAGCATTACTTGCGTGATGTTGTATTACGGTTGTCTCTCTTCCACCAGGGCAATCAGCTGCTCCTCAAAGTCCTCGGTCCACACAGCCATGGCTTTCAAAAATACGTTGGGTTATCCCCAAAATAACAAACTTTTTTTTTTTTTTTTTATTATATTTTTTATTAATCAACACAAGAAGGTTATACAGAGTGTAAACTGAAAGAGTGAAATAATCGTAAAACAACGTATTACAAACAAAGTAAGCAGAAGAGGGCGAAATTAAATAATACATGAACATTCTATATTAAATCAGGGAATTTAAGATACTTGATGAATAAATCTCAAACTTTGATGGATTTGTTATTTAATGATGTTGTTATTGTATTAAAGTATTGTTTGAGTTCATTTCCAAAGTGTTTCCCGTTTGATTTTTTCTTTGTCCATTTTGTTTTGTGAATATGAAACTTGCCCAGC
Source organism: Lagodon rhomboides (assembly GCA_039737535.1). Taxonomy (NCBI): domain Eukaryota; kingdom Metazoa; phylum Chordata; class Actinopteri; order Spariformes; family Sparidae; genus Lagodon; species Lagodon rhomboides. The sequence goes on along the minus strand of JBBNBP010000208.1, from coordinate 46,803 downwards.
ATGATGATAGTCTGTAATAGGAGGGAAAGGCTGTGAGGTATGGAGGGATTTTCAAAGAAAAAAAGTATGTGGCTTTCCTGGAGGCTGATCCTGAGTCCGGTTTTGTCATGGATTAAGTTTTGTATATGAGTCCAGAGGTTTTTACTATAGGAGCACTGATAAAAGAGGTGGATGATGGTTTCTGGTTCTGTTTGGCAAAAATCACAGTTGTAGTCTATATTTAATTTAAATCTTTCCAGGGTTTTTTTTGCCGGATATACATTGTGACAGATTTTGTATGATATTTCTTTGACTTTGTTGTGAATGAACAGCTTCTCGCCAACCAGTCACGCCCTCTCCAGTTTATTTCCCCATACAGTGAGTTCCAGTAAGAGTTGGCTGCCGGTCGATTAGAAGGTTGAATGAGATTCCTGATAACTTTATTTGAGCAGATTTTAGTTGTTATATCTATGTTATGGATGAATAGTTTGGTATCATTTGTCTGTACAAGAGGATGGAACTGGGAACCTTTCAGGAGCTGCCGAATTTCCACTGGTACTGTGTTGGAAACTGTAGTGTATTCTGTTTGTGAGATTGTGAGATGGTATTTGTTAATAAATTGGTTGTAAGATAAGATTTGTCCATGTTCGTCAATTAGCTGATTAACCCATAATATCCCCTGATCAAACCAAGATTTGTAGAATATTGTTTTGTTTCTGTGCTGTATGTGTTGGTTGTTCCATATGTAACAGCTGGTTGGCGAGAAGCCGCGTTTGTAGATCAGCCCCCAGGAAAGCAACGCCTGTTTATGGAAGTTTGATAACTTGACTGGTATTTTGTCAATTTTAAAATTACACTTGAGAAAAAAATGGATTCCTCCTAATTTATTGACTTTTTCTCTGACGAAGCGACATAACCAATTAATTTTGAACATATTATTCATAGTTTCAAAACTTAAACTTCCAACCCTCCATTTCCCCTCTGGTTACAGAGAACCTATTTTTTTAAATAATGGGCTTTGTTTCTCCAAATGAAATTAAAAAGCATTTTATCCAGTTCTTTACATATGTTTACAGGTAAATCCATTGATAAAGACATGTATACAGACCTTGATATACCTTCAGCTTTAGCTAATAACACTCTACCATAAATGGACAGATCTCACATTAACCACATATTAAATTGTTTCTTTACTTGATTGATGATGGAGCTGAAGTTCAGATCAGATTGATTGGGCTGGTTGTTTATTGTTACCCCAAGATAAGTAACTGTGTTTTGGACAGGAATACCACAGACTTCTGGCAAGCCGCAGGTTTTAAGTGGCAACAGTACAGATTTTCCTACATTCATAGTTAGGCCAGATACATCAGAAAATTCTCTAATACAGTTTACTACTTTACTTACTTCTGTTTGCGTTTTAATAAAAATGGCTGTGTTGTCTGCCAGTTGTGATATTTTAAATTCTCTGTCAAAAGCACAGATACCGTGAAAGTTTGTCTGTTTAATGTGTGTAGCCAACATCTGTGCTACAAGGAGGAACAGATACGGACTTAGAGGACAGCCTTGTTTTATTCCTCTGTCAATAGTGAATCTGGGAGAAGTTCCATGATGTAATTTTACTGAACTGTTGCATCCCTTGTATAAAGTTCCAATGGTATTGACAAATCGTTCTCCAAATCCAAAAGTATTGAGTGTTTTTACTATGAACTGGTGATTTACTGTATCAAAAGCTTTGTAAAAGTCAACAAACAAAACAAGACTGTCCTCGTTTATGTATTCATTGTAATCTATTAAGTCCAATATTAATCTTACATTATTAATTATGCTTCTACCTGCCATAAACCCAGATTGTTCCTCGTCAATAATTTCTCCCAGTCCCACCTTTAGTCTCTGCGCAAAGATGGAGGCAAATATCTTTGCATCATTGTTTAGTAAGGTTATTGGCCTCCAGTTTTCTATATTCATTTTGTCTTTATTTGGTTTGGGTATTAATTTTATAAGTCCTTGCTGCATAGAAGGAGGGAGTTTGCCTTTGGTGATTGATTCTTCAAAAATAGATACAAGAAACGGCGTGAGGGCATCCTTGAAGCTTTTGTTCAATTCACCAGTAATGCCGTCGTTTTCGGGAGATTTATTGTCTTTCAGTGAATCTATAGCTTTAAGTATTTCATAATTAGAGTTTTTTGATCACACAAGTCTTTAAATTTGTTATCAATTTTTTTGATATTTTGACTTATATTTTGACAGTATGCATCCATGTGATCTTCATCCAGAGTTTGTCTTGAGTACAATTTTTGATAAAAGTTAGTCACGTAGTTAGAGATTATAGAATCATCTTCACAGGTTGTACCATTTATTTTAAGTTTACTGACAGAGGATATTTCAGCATTTCTTTTTTCAAGGTTAAAGAAATACTTAGAGCATTTCTCTCCTTGCTCTAGCCATTTTCTTCTAGATCTAATGAAAGCACCTCTAGCTTTTTCTTCATACATTACATCTAACACAGACTGCAGTGAAGCAAGTTCACTGGCCTCATCCTCAGACAGGTTTTCTTTTTCTGTTAAGTTCATAATTTTTGTAACAATTTGGAGTTCTTTTTCTCTTGATGTTTTAGACATTATTTTCCCCAATGCTATAGCCACTCTTCTGATTTCATATTTTAATAGCTCCCAGGATTCTCCATACCGGTTGGTGGTCACTGCTTGTCTCCAGTACTTCTCAATCAGCCTTTTTATTTGGTTCTGAAAGTCATGATTTTGAATTAGTGTTTTATTTAATTTCCAGTAGTCTGTGTTAATTTTTGGTCTTTTTGACAGGTTTATCCTAATTGAAATTGCTTTTTAGTCCGTGAAAATAGTGGGTTCAATGTCTGTTCTCTCTACATTATCGATTGTGCTGGCTGAGACCAGCCAGAAGTCAATACGAGACTGTAAGGATTTGTCTTTATTACTCCATGTATATATTTTATCATTTGGATGTTTTTGTCTCCATATATCAATTAAGTTTAATCTATTACATTGTCTAGCTCATTCATTGCTCCTTTATTTTTTGTAGGGAATCTATCAATTTCATCATTCATAACTGTATTAAAATCCCCACCCCAGATAATCTTTGCCGAAGGAAATGTTGACAGCCATCCATTAATTGCATCTTCTATGGTCAAGAATAGGTTAACATTTTCTCTTTTATTATTGGTTGCATAAATGTTTACCAAGATGAATTGTGCATGATCTGTGTTTGATAACAACATAATCCATCGTCCCTTATCATCTGAGAGGTATTTAATAATTTGGCCTTTAAAGTTTCCCTTGAGGATAGCGACCCCTGCTGACTTGTTTGTACCAAATGAAAACCAGATATCTTTCCCCCATTGATTTTTCCAAAATAAACATCTGACTTTTCGGCATGCGTTTCTTGGATGAAGTAAAAATCTGCTGGTTTCCCCTGACAGAACAAAAACACCCCTTTCCTTTTTAAATAATTTCTAATCCCCTCGAATTTATGGACAAAACAGAAATAGACATACAAGCAAACAGAACTGACAGACAAACAAAGAATTAAACGGACTCTCGATCCTCTCTTTGGTCGAGAAAAAAGTAAAGCTGCACCCTCTTGGTGTTGGTCCATAGGGCTAAATCAAACTGTTCCTCTGTATAATTAGTAATATCTGTTCAGTATTTTAGTAAAAGGACAAGAAAAGAAAACTTAAGTGTATAAGACATTACGTTTGCATGTTTTTCATAGTTTTGGCACATTTATGGCACATTTTAGATCTTAAGTCACGCAGTCACTCTTCGTCCGTCAATGTAGGCGAATGGCCCCCTGAAGCCGGCTCTCTTGCCCTCCTTGCGGGCCTGCTCCACCTGGGGCCACAGCTTGTTTCTGGCATCCTTCACCTGTTGCGTAAGGTCTTCAAAGACCCTGATCTTGCGCTCCTTGAGCACCGTCGCTGTCCTGGCGTCCCTCCAGACGCGGTCCCGGTGGGCTCTGGACACGAAGAGCACAATGATGTTGCGGCTGGACCTCAGCTCCCCGGACCAGGGGCCCAGCCGGTGTGCGACATCCACCGTCAGCTCCAGCTGCTCCTTGATTCCCGGGGAGACCTGTCCAAACAGGTCGGTGATAATCTTCCTGGTGTCCTCTCCGGTTGTCTCTGGGATCCCAGCCACCCGCAGGTTCCAGCGCCTCCTGTACGCCTCCAGCTCGTCGCACTTCTCCCGTAACTCCGCTTTCTCTTTTTGCAGTGCGGTGACTGTCGTCTCCAAGGTTTGAACTTTTGTTGTTACTTCTTCCAGCTGCTTCCCCATGCCATCTAATGTGTCTTTAACCTCTTTCACAGTGTTTTCCACAGAATGTGTGCGTTTAAGCGTTTCCATCTGCAGCCGTTCAATTCTTTAAATTGCTGCAAAGATGAGGGCGTTGGAAATGTGCTGGTCATCATCCTCCGCACTGGCTAAAGTTTTGGATTTTTTAGATGGTCTGTTGGGTTGACTGGCAATGCCGTCTCTGACGTCTCTAGTGGAAGCTTGCTTGAGCTCCTCGTCCATTTTCTCCAGTTGTTCATCCATCGCTTTTCTCGCATAAGAGTGCATATCCTGAATTTCACTCATACTTGCCCCAATGCAGCAAATAATGTCCAAATGAGGTTTGTGTAGCCGAAGTGCAGCGTTCAGGCTCACCCACACAGGTGCGTTCGTTTAGCCCAATCAGCACAGCGGCTCTATTTCATAGTCTTAAACCTCTTTGAATACTTTTAGGTCTTTTAGTCCTTCTCAGTAAAGTCTTTGTAGCTTATTAAAGCCCTTTCGAGGTAAGGCAAATGTCAGTTTACAGAGTTAGGTGCATTACACGGTTTTCTCACACCACCGGCATGCTCCTGCACAGTAACAGTGATATATCCCAAGGACTGTCAACGTTGACTGATCATTGATCCTGCAGGTAAGGTGGCCCAAAATAACGAATAGCAAAGTTTGTAACTCTGTACCGTCTCTGTTTATGTGGTCACTTCCGCCGCCCCTCCCACACGCCGCGCTGATTCGCTGGCACACCGCCAATCAGAATGGTCACTGAACAGCTAGCTAACAACCAATCAGAGTATCCGAGTCCAACCTCAGACGTCCGACTTCACATGTTCAGTGGGATCAGACGCTGTCCGTGGGCTTCCGCGCTGCTCAGACACAGCTGAACACACCGAACATAGCAGCTCCCGAACTCATCCGACTCTCTCCTAATACTTCTCAGACGTCCGATTTTTAGCCGGTGTGTGCCGGCCTATACGCTATGAAGTGAAGCCCCGTCTTCAGGCACCTGAAGCACTTAAAGTCAGGGCATTCCCTGAATGTCCCGGTTTGATGCAGAGCACCTGTCGGTCATGTATGACTCTGAAATACTCTGCTCCTCTCAGAGTCTCCAGTTTTGTTGAGTACGGGAGGGATCGGATTTCTTTGTTGAAGCGAACTTTTAAAAATCTCGTCACGTGACGTCCGTTATCTCCGTTCCCGGCCACTTGCGCCGTTTAATAGCGGACATCGGCTTCACGCCCCACTCCTCCAGCCTTGCCAGTATTGTGGCATCGTCCATATAGCCTATACCGGCAGTTTTATGAAGGACACCACCATGTCATTATTGGTTAACGTTTGAAGTTAAAAGTTGAAAGATATCTCTTTTGCGTGCACTAGGGCTCCCTTTACGCGCACGCCATCGAGGAGCTTTCGCTTTCCCACCTCGTCCTTCGTCGTAACTTCAAACGTTTTTTCTCCTCTCACCCGGCGGTCACCACTCCGCATCGCGCTGCCACTTCCCGCAGCATATGCATAATCGAAATCACCGCCGTTCCCTCTACCTCCACCTCCACCGTCAGCTCTTTGGCGTACTCTCTCTCCCGTCCTCCTCCCGTTTCTGGTCGATTCTCCGTCACACTTCTCTCCCGTGCGCCGTCTCCATTAATTATCTCGTTTTGTTCCGGTCCTTTGTCCGCCGACACGTTGTCCGTCCGTCAAACGAAGATAAAACAAACAAACAAAACAAACAAACTCCCCAAACAGCAACCCAGCCGTCTAACAAATCTAACGAATTTTATTCAACAATTAACGAAAAAAGTAAAACGGGCTGCTATATCAGCCTAATGAACTGACAAACTTTTTCCGTCCCTTCCTCCTCTGCACAAGCTCTCTGTGGGTGCGCTCCAATGACAACCCGCAAGGACTAGCTGCACTGAAAACATATTCTATAGTTATAAAATGAATTAATCAATATTTACTGACTACTTACCTTGGTTAGCTCATTAAGGCCGGCTACCTGGGTTTATCTGTGTTCTGTTCTCTTCTGTAAAAGTAGCTGTATTCCCATGTCACCGACAGGGGCGCTTTTTGTGAACGCTCCAGGGGGTGGTAAAACGCTCCATGGGGTCGTATTCAAGTGCATGGACCAACGACAACAGTGGGCGTATGAGTTGGAGGACATGTTGGTGCGCTCATATGGCCATAAGCCGCTCTTGCACCCCAAAACAGGCCTTTCAAAGATGCCCTTGGATCGCGTTTCATTACTTTGTCTGCAGTGCTGGTCATAGGTAGGCCTATGACCAGGAATGAAGCAAATCCTCTCAACAGGGTGAAAAATGAGCCTTCATAACAAGTGCTGCCGTCACCTGTTTTTACATTTGTAAGGCTTTCGCTGTATGAAAACAGCTACCAGTGGATTGGTAAGCACTGGCACATCATTGTCTCGGCAGTCTTTTCATTGACTCATTCAATTTGACCAAATAATCTCATGTTCAAAACAGAAAATCTATATGTGTAAAATAGCCCAGCCATGACAATCACAACCGGAGTGGAGGAAAACGTAGGCTACCATATTTCCCTCTGAAATGGAACGAAGTAGTGTTATGAAATTGCATGAAATGTAAATAGGAGGGGAAGGACTAATACCCTAAATTATTCGAAATTGAACAAATGTATTTTCAGACTTCACTTTCTTCACATTTTAGATTCACATCTAAAAAGAAATGATTGAAATGGTGGAAAAAGTCATGTTTGACAAATATATTTCTGACTCCACATTCCATCTCTGAACTCAAATAAAAAAATATGTTGGATTTACTTGAAAACTTTACTTGAAAATGTTGTTTCAAGTGGTTCCACATAACTTTGTTTTTTTTTAATAAACCAGTTTTCATACCATTTACTCAATATATTGAAGTATATTGTACAACAGTGACTTAAGTGACTTTAACTTAATTTGGTTACTTTTAACTTATGTGATATGGTTAAGTTCAGCAAATGAACTGCAATACATTATTGAGTCGGAGTAACTTGATGTGGTTAAATTAGTCTTAATTGAGCTTAATTTGTCCAATTAAAATGATAAAAATAGAAAAAAAACTGTTAACAGAGGGGGAAATAATCACAACTTTTCTCCAAACAGCACTTTTATTAACCACTCAAAGCAACCCTTTATACAAAAACACTTTTGCAACACTTGCATGAAAATGCTTATACTTGCACATGTATGAATGTTACATGTTTACCAATTAGTTTAATGTATTGTTATTTGAACATAGCATAACATTATAAAGTGCCACAATATTTTTTTATTTTCAATAAACATATTGCCAATAAATTCAAACTCTTAACTCCAGCCATGGCAAAGGCTATGCCTCTTGGGCAGGGGTCACAAGCTTTTAACAGCATGAGGTTGCCAGAATCTTTTAGGGCTGAGCGAGGAAGTTTATAACAACTGAAACTGCTGTACGCTTCATTTAACAATCAATCATGACACAATTTGACACATAATCATGTCACAGAAAAATCATGAAAAGAAGAATGCTCAAACAATCTTATGGCTGTGGGCCAAATCAACAAAATCTCTACAGAGGACTTTACAGCATCAACAAGCAGTATTTGGTCCCCGGTCAATAGTTTGATACAACTGCTTTAGAGTCCCATTTGAAACTTCTACCTCTCAGGCACAACAGTAACAGTAAGAAATTACAAAAAATGCTAACAGAGTTAAAAAAAAAAAAAATCATCATCATCCCCTAAAGCACAGGGTGATAAACCAAAGGGTATTCAATTTACAGTCATAGTTTAAATCAAATGAAATGTGAACATCCTCATATTTTAGACACCAGAAAAGGCAAACATTTGGCATTTTTGCTTGATAAAAGGTTAAAATTATTAATTGTTTATCAAAATTGCTGTTCATTCACTCAAGTAACCAATCCAGATTCAATGCTAAATGCATCACTTTTATTTTACATCATAACACGTTTAGCTGAGAGGTAGCTGATTGAAGAAAGCCCAACAATGGGTGAAGAATTAAGTCCCACAATACTGGACAATAAAGTGATCAAGACTGATCTCTGTTTTTTTTTTGTCTGTGCATCGCTCTCCCAAGACCCAAAGTATTTTACATCGGTTCTAGATGTTCACATCCACCTAATGATTAGTGTGCATTATTATAACAATAAGGAGAGACCACTTTTGAAACACGTTTATACTCCTTGATATTTCTTTTTTGCTGTGTGTCAGTATGAAAGCAGTCAGCATTCAATAGTGCAATAGTTTGATACAACTGCTTTAGAGTCCCATTTGAAACTTCTACCTTTCAGGCACAACAGTAACAGTAAGAAATTACAAAAAATGTTAACAGTCAGTCAAAACTATAGCTGAAGTAGTCAAAATAACAAAACCATTTCAGCGCCATGAATAGCCTCGAGGTCACAACACTGTCACGGCTACATGCATTCATTGCAGCAGTTTGTTTTTGAGTACCTGGATTTTAGTTGAAAGCCTGTGTGTATCAAGTTCCATCAGGATCTTTTGAATGAATTCGAACGTGTACCTGAGGTCAGTTGGATAGCTCAGGTTCAGGTCGTAGATGATACCGAACAGTAAGGCACAAGCAGTTGTAAGAGAACATGCCCTCATCGCTGGATTCTAAAGCAAGCCTGTTGCTCACATTAATCACCCTTGCCCTCAATTTGTCTGTTTTCTTTGCTGGCTTTGCTGTTACCCCCTCTTCTCCAGGCTTGGAGAGGAGGTGTTTGGACTGCAGTAAACCCTTCAGATTGAAAGCTTCACAGAAGATGTTTCCCTGTGTAAATTACCATTTTAAAGGATACCTGTCTCTTCCTCCCCCTCAGCTTTAAGACAAAAACAACCCCTTTCCTCACAGGCCCCCCTCTCTCAGGAACCCATCTCCGGAGCTTCAAAGGGGACAGACGATGGCGCCTCAGATAGATGTGATATGGACCAGTCTTTGTGATTGTAAATTAGCCAAAGACACTGAGTCCATATGCTGTGGATTAACTTACACTCTTCGGGGAGAGGCCATAAAGTTAACCTATCTGTTTTCCTCCCTTCGTGGCAAGTTGTTGTTTACGACTGTTTTTGCAGGAGTGTGACATTCCATTCATGTGTCTGTGTATGCCTTTCTACCTCCTTGTTTCTGCATCTTCTAAAATAACCATTAGGCCAGAATTTAATCTTTTCCATTTGAACAAATCCAGGAACATCAAAGGAAATGCAAGAAGTTGATATTTCTCACGTGTCTGTACAATATAGGGAAGCTAAGATCTAAATTCCTGTTTAAATGTGCCTGATGTTTGGTGGAGCCACAGCGCCCCCTTTTGGTAAGTCCGGGTACAGGTGAAAAAGGATCTTTTGAATAATCTTTATTAGTAAGTTTGTCTGATCGAATCAATAAATGTATCGGACAAGTTGTTAACCAGTGTTAAGTTAGGACTAGGCATGATAAGCCATGAGTTCTACTGTGTATTCAAGTGTGTCGTTCTTCTTTATTTTAATCACGTATCTTTTTCTGTTTTAAGTGAGTTCAACTCTGTCCCGTTTTTATCATAAATATGATACATGGATTGAGCCATGGTGAAATTCTGGGAAAGGTGAAAAACAATCTTAAAACAGTAGAAATATATATATTAATCTTTAGTTAACTAAAGTCTTGTTTTATACTTTAATATTATCGGAGGTGTGAACGCTAATACCCAGGGACGGACTGGACCCTTTTTTCAGGTCTGGATACTCCCAAGAATCCAGGCCACCGGAAGTGTTGCAGCAATGCGCGTGGTGAAAAATTGGTGTTTTTCCACCCCAAAAAAGACAATTTTATGCAGTTTTTACAGTTATGCGATAGCAATTACAACACTATTAAACTGACAGTCAGACAACAACACTCTATTGTACACAACCATGATGTCAGCTCCACACAGTCCTCCATAACGGTACTTTTTTCTTCTCTAAAGTCTTTTCTTCTCTAATCTCTTCTCTACCCATTTTCCTTTTGTCCTATATTATTTATATAATATGCAGAATTTGTCAGCAAATCATACAATAGCTAAGAATACCATATATGCAAAGAATACCAATATTCAATGTAAAACTGAAATATGTAGATCAACAGCAACTTCAGCTTATTTCAGTAACATTAAATATTGGAAAAAAGACACTCAGTTTAGACAGATTACAGATAGCCATGAAGGATGTTATTGTTGCACTTGCAGTCAGAAGAAAACAAAGGCCATCAACTGTGTACTCATCATGGTATTATATTAAGTAATATTATTATATCAACTCTGAGGGTACACATGACAAAGGGGAACAAAGTGGTCTTAAAGCCAATCAATAATGATTTTATATGTTGGCCTTCTCAACTGGCTTCTGGGGGCGTCTGACAAGCATTGGTGTGGCGTTTATAAACTTACTGGCATTTATAAACTTACTGGCATTTATAAACTTACTTGTTGCTGCTGCATCATCCACATTGCTGGCGAGGGGTGGGGATGGGGGTCTAAACAACTCTGTAATTTTATGACATTTTGCCCCCTCCTTCTCTAGGGCCTTCCTTTTACTTTCTCTCTCCCTTTCATGGCCACCTTTCCTTTTTCCTCCTCTCTTTATGCTGCCGGGCCCGGGATCCATTTCCATCCACTTTCTTATCATCGCAGTGTGATGGCGGGCCATAAAGCAACTAACATGTGTACTGTGCTGTTAGAAGTGTTGTCTGCCTGGCAACAGCAGGCCATTGGCTGAATTTCATTTATTGCCAGCATGGCCTGACCTGGCCATCTGGAAATCAACAGAGTGTCCAGATGGGCCAGTCCGTGCCTGTAACATATGCTCATCTTTTGCACCTCTGTCTATAAAGTCTACATGTTGATATCCTCATCTGCACTGCACTGACACACTCAGCACTTTACTAGTTTGCACTCTGGTTAGATGTTAAACTGTATTTCACAGTACTTGAACTTGACAGTAAAGATAAAACTAATCCAAAACTGAATCTAATCTAATTTTGCTATATGTACAGTAATAATAACACTTTTCACATCCACTCAATTTTTAATTTCATAGCACACAATGAAATGCAAAGTGCTATATACTGTAGCTAGCATCAACTTGTATCGTGTTCTTCTTGAAAAATAGCCAGCCAGTCAAAGCCAACCCAGGCCAGCAGTCTGAACCAGTCTTATGACAGTCTTATTCAGACAATTTTGTGGCCGACTGCATGTTAATAATGACCAAACCTAGCTGAACGAAGCAGAACGTCACACACCCACATTGCTACTTAACGTTAGCTTACTAGTAAGATGACATGATGCTACTGCTAGCTAGCATGATTATATCATGAATGCTCTGTGAATTTAAAAAAATATATATCCAAAATGACATACCTTTCTCCTATGCACGTTTCTCCTGTTCTTCTTTTCTGCGCTCTTGAAAGGGCGCCCTGGATGGCTTTTGCCGTTTCATTTTCCATGGACTGTAACCCGTTGACACAGCCGACCGACCGACTGCGCATCAGTGTGCGCAGACTGCGCACTAGTGTGTTGTGATCGTGACCTGAAACAGCTTAAGGGGTGTCAGAAATGTCATTTCTTTTACTAACGTTTAAATTATTTTTTATGTCGTAGCTTTTAATGTGTTTGTGGAGAGACCTTCTCATGTACTTGGCAGCAGAGCTCAGCAGAGAGGACAGAGGGTCTTCGCCTCCTAACCTAGGATGGTTTGGGAGAAGGAAGGGCAGGACAGGCTGCTTGCTTGGCGTCTGGATGATAACAGTGCGCATGATGAAATTACCCGTGACGCATGACCAGTTGAGGCGTCTAGGAAGCGATTGATGGTGGTTTGGAAGAGTGCCCCTTGTTGATCATGTTAACTGTAGCTTCGTTGTGACAGAACCCTACAATCTGTTTGCAGGACCATTACTGCCCTACAACAGGGAGGCTACCACTATGGGATACAGTTTGAACAAAGCAGTAGACTTGCAGTCTGGAGGCAGATCGGGGGTAATTTCAAGGAGAATGGTTTTCTGAAGCCCGGCAAAGGAAATGCTCGAATCGACAGAGGGAGCGGCGTCTGTAAAACTCAATTGAAGCAGAGGTTACTGAACATCATTATAGAAAAAGGAAATGCCTTTCCACTACTCTAGAAGACCAGAACGAATGTCGGACAGCACCCTGTCTAACTTAACACTGTCCTGGAGATTTTTACCGATTTAGCCAGTCGAGCAGACGGGACACAACGCACGCCCTTGGGGAATAATCCTTATTGCGAAATTCAGATGGCCTAGCAGAGAGAGGAGCTCCCTTTTTGTCATGGATGAGGTTGAGGCGAAGATTTTAAGGGACACTGGAATTATTTCTCCCATCTAGTGGTTAAATTTTATTTTGCATCCAAACGAATACTGCTCTCTAGCGCCTCGCGTTTTCAAATGTGCGTTGCAACCTGTTGGAACTATGGCAGATGGGATGTGTCAAGATTCAAGCTATGACAACAACATGTCTTCAACAGTACTTCATCAAGTTTTGTTTTGGGTGAGAGGACTTAGTTATGAACAAAGACGTTGATTGAGTAATAAATTACTTAACACTACACATTGTACTTTAATATATCCCTAATACGCACAGTTGTCTTCAGGGAGAGAGCTTGCATGAGAACGCTGTCTAGTTGATGCCTAGAACTCGAGGCGCGTGCTGGGACCTGCAGTTTTTTTCTCCAAAGTGCACTCCAAGAGATGAAAAACTTCCCTCATGTGTAATGCTGCGAGCTGGGGGTGAAGCCGGAAATCTACCACTGAAAGTCATTGAGAGGATGCAGAACGAAAGCAGTTATATTTCGCAGATTGTGTCTCTAAAGACACTGAACGCACGCTGAATTCTGCCATACTGAGGGCTTGCACTAGACCTGCACGATTAATCGTATTTTCATCGTCATCATGATGTGAACGTGCGCGATTAACCCATAGCAAAAGCTGGTCTGAAGTGCGAGTTTTGTTTACATCCGCCATGCTTTCACACTCAGCCTGCTGACATTTGCCGATCAAATGCGGCCCTGGACACATGGGACATGCATGCACACCGTTTAGCCAACAGATGACGCCCAGCTCTGTTCACGTTCCTGCACGAGAATTAGTAGCCAGAGTAAACAGGATGGCGGAGGCAGGAGAGCAGAGCGGTGGAAATGCAGACGAAACGCTTGAGGCAAAAGAAATAGCAGCTCCGCGGTTTGGAGATACTTTGGATTCGAACCAGAGACAATTTACAGACTCAGGTACTGTGCAGGACCTGCAGAACAGTTGTAGCAACGTCCAGAGGTAACACCACCTGCTGCACCACCATAAAGAGCTGCACGAGCAATTAAGGCCAGTCAGTGTAAAGCGCAAACGTCGAGCAGCAGTCAGTAACGCGACCATCACTGCAGCAACTGTACATGTGTAAATTAATGTTAAGAGTTTTGTTCAATAAAAGCGTGCTCAAATATTTTCTATTTTTTATTTAATTATCGTCAGCTATTAAGTGTTTAAGAGTACCTAAAAGCAGGGAATCTGTTAATGCAGAAATCTGAAAGACAGGAACTGTGTGCAAACTTAAATATTTCTTATTTATCGCAAGTCATATTGTCATCGCAATATTGAAGGGTGTCATCGCACGTCGCACGTTTTGCTCATATTGTGCAGCCTACTTGCACAGCCTGGGGTCACTATCTTTAAGGAAAATAGAAATCTCCACAGTCGACCATCCTCCTATCGGACAATTCAGAGGCGCAAATGAGGATTTTACCAGATTAATGTCTTGCCCTGATAGATAGCAAAGATAGAAAAAACACACAAAGTATTGCATAATTGCCTACCATCAGCTTAATATCTGATCCATAAAGCAAAAGAAAGGGGGAAGATCTGTGCTTTACCTGAGATTATCTGGCTCCTGAACGCATCAGGAATAGCCCCAGCTGAGTAGCCGGCGCAGGGACTGCAGTTCCCAGAGTCCTTCGGGGCAGCGCGAGAGGCTCCGCCGATGACGTTAACGGATGCGCACCTGACGCGGAAGTAGATGGGAGACCTGCGGAATTAGACTCGAGCACGACAAGGCGGTTATTCAAGCCAATAAGAGATATTTTAATGTCGGACAGAGCCGACAACACTTCGGCGTTAGCGGAGGAGCTGCGGAGCGGGAGCGGGCAACTTATTTTTTCTTCCTGGGGGGCCCGGCTGATTTCGCCCCGCGCTTCTTAGCCGGAGTTTTTCCCCTTCCTTCCTAGCAGCGGGGAGATCCGGCTCCGGACCCTCAATCGCACCGGGGACATTATAACAAGATGCTCAAACAATTCATCGTGACCGAGGCCAGTGGGCGAATACGCCGTTGGCGTAAAGCGCTTCCAGAATCCGGACTACGGGCCATTCATGGAGTTGCTGCTGAACCAGACGGGAGCTGCGGCGAGGAGGAGACATGATCAGGAGGAAGATCAAAGGCATACAGAGAGCAAAAACCTCAGCAGCAGCAGCAGCGAGATGCGCAAGCGGGGCAGCAGCAAGGCAGCAGTGAAGAGGCAGCAGTGAAGAAGCAGCAGAGCAGCAGCATAGCCAAGAACGAGCAGGTATCTGGAGGGGATTTAAATAGCCCGCCCTATTAGGATAGGGGGAGCATGTGATTGATCAGCTGATCATGATGGGCGCGGCTTTCTGAGTTGGCTGCCTGAACTAGCTTCGCAGGCTTCGCATCATTTATTTCGATACTTACAGTATTTCTTACCATAATCAGTTACAGTTATCAACCAACAATGAAATCAATGAAACAAATAAAATCTGTAGACAAATAAAAATTACTGCATGAAGTACATACACTTTGACTCTGAAGAAAAACTACTGTAAAAGCAACAAGAATACCTGAGTGCTGCGTTTTCAAATTAGCACATGCGTGCTTCTACACCTGGTGGATGTGTTTATCCAGTTTGTTCATGAGTGTGGTTATTGGCAATCCGGGGCTTTGTAATGACAAGGAAGTAACCTCACAATCCTTATCTGTGTCTAAGGTGTGAAAATGTGTGTAGAGTTTAACAAATCACTGTGTGTAATGTTTTGCAAAAAGGGTGAAGCAGACATTGTGTGTAAGTTTGTGCAAATCTGTGGAGGTGTTTTGCTCCTTGCACTAGAATTTTGCAAATTGTGTGGAAATTTTAATTTTAGTGTGTAAACAATTGAAAAAAACTCTAACTCCATACTCATGATTAAGGTTGCTAAAACACACCCACATTCTCAAATCATCAAGATATTAACACTAAAGCAGAATTATAAGTGACAAAATAGTTTATTAACCCTCTGTACAAAACAATTTTCTAACACATCAGTGATCACGCAATTACAGTAGTTTTAAACCTACACAAGGAAATGCACATAACCAGAGATGACTACACTAAAAACACCAAGCTTGAGTTATAATGTAATTGGCTGACAGTTTCAGTTTGATATGAAGTTTATGTGTGAATGAAACTGGGAGGGAGCCTCTGAATTCTTTCTACATCAGCTGATGATAAACTCACTTCTGGCAATTTTGAGCATTTCTGAGCCAGAGAAGCGTCTTTTTCCACTCTGAAATAGATCAAGCTGGATTTCACTGAAAATGGTTTATACAAACAACTTTCATGTCTTAAAATGTTTGAATTAGGATAAATATGATGGCAAACGTGGTTTTCCTTGTTCTTTAATTCGATTTTGGACAAAAACTCGCTTCTTGCAATTTTGAGCTTTTCTCAGCGAGAGAAGCCTATTTTCGCCCTCAGAAATAGTTCGAGCTGGATTTCACTGAAAAGGAACAAGGAAAACCATGTTTGCCATCACATTTATCCCAATTCACACATTCAGTGAAATCCAGCTTGAACTATTACTATTACATATATTTTCACTCTCGCACACACATATATTCTCCTTTCATACACATGCATTCTCCTTTCACATATATACATTCTCCTTTTACACACATATATTCTCCTTTCATGTTGTTGGGCCTTGCATTACATGAGGCACAATTAAATAGTGTTTATGCAACATCAAAAGGGGAATTTAGGTATAATTTAGCTATCAATAATAATTAATGATTATCAGGGATCATTATTAACTAGACAATTCCCCAGCGGAGAATCGCGAGAGTGGGCTGTGCGGTTTGGCCCCGCCGTGACTATGAAAACGATGAAAGCTGCCAAAAAGTCGAAGCCCACGTCGATGGCCTGGACTTGTCTCTACATTTTAAAGTTTGAATGGTGTCTCTAGGTCAAAGTTTGCCAGAGATGTCGATGAGTTTTGCAGAGGATCTGGGGCCGTATTCACAAAGGATCTTAGGGCTAAAAGTAGCTCCTAACTGGCGAATTTAGGAGAAACTCCTAAAAATAATGGGCGTGTCAGTCTTAAATTTAGGACTCCTAATTTTTTTCACTAAGAGCAATTCACAAAGTATTTTAGACCTAAAAGTAGCACCTAAGTCTAGGAGAGCTTAAAAGTCCTCGAGAGGACTCCTAACTCAGTAAGACCTATTCACAAAGAATCGGAAAATGGCTGCGAGACGAAATGTTTTGGAGACAATGTAAGAATGTGGATTGATCAAGAGATATAGGCTAAATCGTGAGGGTATAAAACTTGTTGTGGAATTAGTGCGGGATGCAATAACAATACAAATAAAAATAAATAAATTAATAAATCATTGCGCCATCAAAAGATGAGGATGTGTTCGACAATAGAAAGAAAGTACATTCCATCAACACGCAGATTGTTTCTGATGCAACTTTTAACATTCTTGATGTTGTTGCAAAGTGGCCTGGGTCTACCCATGATCACGTATTTTAATGGAGAGCGGTCTGAGGCAGCTTTTTGAGAGGCACCACGTACAGTACCAGCTGGGTGTCACTTGCTGGGTGACAGTGGCTCTCCCTGCAAGACGTGGCTCTTGACACCCTATCTGAATCCACAACCGGGAGCACAGTTAAAGTAGAACATGGAAGTGATTATGCAGATTACGCTTAGTCCAATGCGTAAAAAACATCGTATTGTCGCCTTTTATTTGTTGAATCCATATTTATTATTGTTTACTGTTTTCCTCCATATATGTTAGAGTACAAAAAAAAACACGAAATGTTGTAAGCATAAGCGAAACATTATTAAAACACAAACGACGACTCTTAACTACCGTAGTAAGGTAGACAACGAGCTACAACCGTATTTTCATCCAAACGAGCGCTCCTCCGGGCTGGACACATAACACTGGTCTCTGTGGTCAGCCGTCTGTGAGACGAGGGCGCAGGGACCGTCTGAGACCAGAGTTATGTGTCCAGCCCGGAGGAGCGCTCGCTCGTTGGGATGAAAATACGGTTGTAGCTCGTTGTGTTTTAATAATGTTTCGCTTATGAGTTATTGATCCGTGAAGTTCGACTCTGTGAATATATTTCCAACTTTACCGAACTTCATGCGTGTATTCTGCTAACTGCACTGTCCATAACTACTTGATAGGAATTAATTTCTAGCCTAGGCTATTTCCTTGTTTTTCGGTGATTTTGTGGGCTCGTTTGTGGGATGGTGCGGATGAGTTTCACCGAGACCGCCTCGCTCTGAACAACCAATCACCGTACTGACCGCTTCTAAAGTCGTGCACGAGAATCGACGTAATCCATAGCAACGGCGCGTCACTCTTAGTTCACTCTTAGTGATTTATCCTTAGTATGAGTAGGTCTCAGCGGCTTTGTGAATAACTTTTAAGAAAAAACTCCTACGTAAAATGTTTTAGCGCTAGTTAGGAGCACTCCTAGTGGTAAGATAAAATGCTTTGTGAATACAGCCCCTGATCTCTGTGTTGGCCCAGAGGATCTCGGTTGCCACGGTGACGGTTGTCAAGTGCACCTGACAACAGTGACTGAGACAGCTGATTTCAGAGCGATTTCAGCTGAGGATCACCTCGTCAAACTACTGCTATTTCTTCAAAATCAAAGATGATATCGGCAAAATTTTTCATCATCAAGTGGGAAAGGCCTTAAAGAACACAGTCAACAGGTTTCGTGGTCCTACTTTGAAAAATGTGGTAATAGGAGCGAGTTAAAAAAGGGGCAGTTTCTGCTTTTCTCCGAAAATCCTCTTCCTGTTTAACATTGGGGCTTATGGGGCAGTTGCTGGAGTTTGTGTCGGTTAGACGCAGATAATTCAAAAACCGTACATCCTACCGATAAAGTGGACACGTTGCCAGACAGAAGACAAGTGTGGCTACGTTCTTGGAAAATATCACTATTGTAGTGTGAAACATGTGGCTAGGATCGTCATCTAAAAAAACATTTCGGAGAGTTTTTTTCAGGCTCCCCCACTCTGCCAGTTGGTGCTGCGCGAACATTCCGCAATACACACACATTGAAAATCCTGAATTTTTCTGAATTTTTTCGAGATCTTTCACGATCAATTAAGGGTCACGGTTCAAAAACTAAACATCGTAGAAAGAAAGTTCAAATACAACTCAAATAGATAAGACTTGTGCCTACATTTTAAAGTTTGAATGGTGTCTCTAGTTCAAAGTATGCCAGAGCAGGAGATGTTTGAAAAACGTTGATGATTTTGCGACTTTTTTGACACCGTCCCATTCATTCCTTATGGGACGATTTTTCGCAGAAATATTTATTTTTCAGTGAGAAAAGTAATAGCAACCCGAGTCAGAACGAGCCGCACGTTTTGATGTAAAAAAAAGAGGGGCGAGCAATAATAATAGTGGGCTTGCGAGCACAGCCCACTATGGACACCTATCTAGCTAGCTAATTGCAAGTGTTGTAGTGTAGTGGCTAACTTAAGCCCTCGATAAGATTGTATGCACCAAACGCAAAGTTAGCCATTCCTTTAGAGACTGTTTACTGTTATACCCACCAAAACACGCATGTCCAAATATATCCAAACCCACTCTGCATCATCATACATATTTTCTAGCAAGCTAACTGCTGTGGCTCTATTAGCTAAATGAAGCTCCTGATACGAGTATGCATCAAATGCAACGTTAAACCTTCCCTAGAGTCTATGTATTGTTTCCAGCAGAAAAACGCAAATCACAGTATATTCAAAACCACACTGCATTATCCACATAGCAAAATGCACACTTAAAACAGGCTATGAACCATCTATTCTCGCTGGTATTGTCCATCATCTAAGTATGTTTTCAGTGGGTTTTTAAACACAAGTTGCATATTGCGATCAACCTAACCATGATCACTGTTGTTTTAACAGATCTCCCTGCGTGATGATGGCAGCATTTTGAGGTCCTCCTGTGATTGATTGTGTACTCTTATTGAGCAAATCAGGCATCCTGGGAGCGTCACCTGATGGTCTTGTTGGACAATCTGCCCTGCTCGAGGTGAAGTGCCCATACAGCCAGTGCAACTCCACCATCGCTGAGGCTGTTGAGTCACCATCATTTTGTCTCGGTGTGGAGGGGCAGGGTTTTACACTGAAGAGGACCCATGCATACTGGCACCAGGTCCAAGGTCAACTCCACCTAAGTGATCGGGACCTGTGTTACTTTGTGGTGTGGACCACGAAGGAGGCAGTGGTCACCCCCATTCCCAAAGACCCTGCATGGGGACAACACCTCCTCCTTCCTTGAGGAGTTCTACCGACAGCACATTCTCCCAGTGTTGGTCAGTAGAGAAGACTAAACCTGTAAATAATATGTAACTAGTTTTTTATATTCAGTCAGTTCTTTTGTTCATTTCATCATTTTGGGAGACAGTGGATCAGCGTTCCCGTCGCGTTTCCTGTCAGTACCTGTTTAATAAGCAGGGAAGCTAATGATCCAGATACAAACTATAGGTCTCATAAACTAAAATCTGTTGGAGTATTGGAAAATCAGAAATCATTGGAAAGTGTTATTAACCTTTACATTACTTTATACCAACAAAATGTAACATAAAGGTACTAAGGTACAAAGGTGTGGCCAGTTAGTGATTCAGTCAGACTCAGTGTTTTGTCAAAAAACTCAGAACACATTTATTTACAGAGGGAGATGGATAGCAGGGGAAGAAGAGAGAAAGAGGGAGAGGAATGTTACCAATTAGGTGACAGAAAGAGTGCTGCCTATCTCCTTAATCAGTGGCTGTTGCAGGTTCACCAATGCACAGCACAGCTGCACCAGGACATTGGCTGAACTCCTTAGGTGGGAGGGGATCATGTTTAAGATCCTTAAATCTTTTACGCGTGCATTGGCCCTCTCCACATGTATCCGGTTACGTGCCACTTCTCTGGTTGCCCTCACCTCACTCTCTGTGAACTTCCCTTTGTTGAGGAAGGAAGGGATATTCACAGATACACCCTTTGGCACAATGTCGGAAATCAGGAATCCTTTGTCTGCCAGGACCATATCGCCAGCCTCGAGGTGGTCAAGTAGGCCTGACTGCTTTGTAATGGCCTTGTCTGACACAGAGCCCGGAAACAGGGAGCTGCAGTATGTGATCACCCCGTTAGGGGCAACACCAATCGGCACTTTAAAGGAGTGCATCCCTCTGTAGGCCGAATAGACCATTTTGGCCTTGTCCATCTCTTTTGGAGCAGCAACTTTGATGTCTGTACAGTCAATTATGATCCTGCAGTTGCTGGCAGAGGGCAGAAAGGATGCAGGCATGCTCTCCCTGTTTTTTAGGCGACTGGGCACAGCTGCCATCATGGTCTTGAACAGTAGGCTATGTAGCAAATGAATGAAAGTCTTCACCACATTTCCCACTGTTGCAGTGCTGCAGGAGAACAGCTGGGCCAGATGCAGGTGGGTGTAGTTCTGGCGAACCTTCATGAGCGCCATGAACACTTGTGACTCCATCGCCATTCCCTCAACCCTCCAGCCTGCTGCATAAACGATGGAGCCCTCAAAGCGCTGCACAAGCCCCACCACCCTTCTGAACATGGCCTTATCTGGAAGGCCAGTCTCCATCGTTATGGCGTCGTCTGTCAGACCTGCAGGAGAGTAGAGAATGGTGTTTCCACAGATAGGCCTAGATTCTTGGCAGACGACGTCCTCTGGCTCCTCCATTTCACTGCTGTTGGGTCCTGGGTTGGGCTCTGCTGCCGTCTCAGGTCCTGCCACCTTACAGTACGTATGGTCGATGTGGTCAGGGGACTGGCTCTGTGTATGGGTTGGATGTCTGGGGGTAGTTTTGGATCATGGGAAAAGACATGGGCCATTTGCATTGCCATTTGGAAAATGGCAGCCACACACCCTTGAATTATTGTCTGGCTCCCTGTCTGCTCGTCTGCAAAACAAAAGGTAAAAAACACTAATAATTATTACCAGTGAGTGTTAGCAGTGCTAACTATGGTATACTCGTGTGTGGTTTAGTTTTTCGATTTAGGCAGATCAGTGAAGACATGATCCATGATTCTCACTGACCTTTGAAAATGTCCCCTTCATGGTCAGTGTGTTATCATTGTTATTGAGTGGTGTTAGTGCTATTGTGTTTTGTTTTCCTTTTCCCATTAGACTCATGCTAGGACAGTGAAGACATGACTCTCACTGTGAGCTTCAACATGGTCCCTTCAAGTGGTTTGCCTGAAGATGGCTACTCTGCTGAGTATCAGCACATAAACAGCACAGCACAGTTAAATCAAAAACCTTTATTAATGTTTCTTAAAGGATACCATAAGCAGCTGTTCATTTACAGTGTGTTATCATTGTTAGTGAGTGGTGTTAGTGCTATTGTATACTCTTGCATATGTGTG
This sequence comes from Lagodon rhomboides, assembly GCA_039737535.1. Lineage (NCBI taxonomy): Eukaryota > Metazoa > Chordata > Actinopteri > Spariformes > Sparidae > Lagodon > Lagodon rhomboides. The sequence continues at coordinate 24,813 of JBBNBP010000208.1, read as the reverse complement.
TTTTGTTTTCCCTTTCCCTTTAGGCTCATGCCAGGACAGTGAAGACATGACTCTCACCGTGAGCTTCAACATGGTCCCTTCAAGTGGTGTGCCTGAAGATGGCTACTCTGCTGAGTATCCTATCAGTGCTTATAGTTGCCATAAACAGCACAACACAGTTAAATCAAAAACCTTTATTAATGTTTCTTAAAGGATACCATACACTCTCAGAAATAGGGGTACAGTATGAGTCCTTTTTTGTACCCCTAGGTACAATCTACACTAATGTACCCCCTAGGGCTCATTATTGGACCTGAAGGTAACTATTTGTACCCTTTTGAGGGCCCAAAAGGTACATATATGTACCCCAGTGGTAAAAGGTACATATATGTATCTTTTCTTCTACATGCTGGGGTACAATTGTATTAGGCTCTACAAATGGCAGTAGCCTAAATATTAATATGTTTAAATAATTATTTAGTCTTTCTTCAGTAGTAGTTATACTTTTTAAATGTGAAGGTTTCACTGTTTCCTTAAGTATTCAATGAAGATTTTAACTTCTAAGCCATTTTTGGGTAGTCTTGAAATATATATTTTTTTTTAGCAGATTTGCAGGTATGAAAAATTACTAATCATCCAGTCAATATTGTATGTTATGATATTCACAAACGGCCAACCATGGATGCACAGTAAAATCAGCTACCTACAGCCTGGCAGACAAAGAGCCCGTCCACACCGCAGTATACAGTATGCAAGTTTCCCAGAATGCATTTCGCGGCAACCGGCAGCGGTAGAGCTGCTAAAAGCTGTTTTAACTCTCGCTTTAGCGCTGTTAATACATCACTTTCTTAAGTTTTAATATTTTTTTATGCGAGAAAGTACCTATTTAGATCCTTGGTGATACATGATACGCCTCTGCCAATAACCGTCACTAGGCAAGTAAACCACTATTGACTCCACCATGCCTCATCTATACCAAGTTCCAAGTATTTGACACTTATTCTGTGGATAACAGTTTGTATGTCACACTTCGACATAGTATTTAAAGATGTACAAAACTGACATGTGAAGATCTTCTGTCACGAGTGTTATTTTCATGTATGCAGTTTTAAGGTTGGTGGAGAATGGACTTGCCTGCAATGGACAATTTTACATTGTTTAAAGTTAAATGAAATTGAAATGTGAAAATAAAAAATACATTCTGGGTACAAGGGTACAAAATTGCCACCAGAGGTACAAGATTGGTCTTTATAAGGTACAAACCACAAGGGTACAAATAAGTACCCAGTGTCAAGGGTACAAAATTGTACCTTCAGAGGGTACTGCCCCAGTGACAAGCCATTGTACCCCTAAAGGTACAATTCTGTGCCTTATTTTCTGAGAGTGTAGGCAGCTGTTCATTTACAGTGTGTTATCATTGTTAGTGAGTGGTGTTAGTCCTATTGTTTACTCTTGCATATGTGTGTTTTGTTTTCCTTTTCCCTTTAGGCTCATGCCAGGACAGTGAAGACATGACTCACCGTGAACTTCAACATGGTCCCTTCAAGTGGTGTGCCTGAAGATGGCTCTGAGGAGTAGTGTTTTCTCACTCTTCTTTAGATGTCAGCAATGTCAGCAAACATCTCATAAGATGGATATCACGTGTGACATGAACAAGACACTTTGTTTTGCCATTTATTTGTCCTACACTGTAATTCAATCTAAAGCAATTAGGCTTAATATCATAGTTTAGTCATTGAAACATCAGTAAAAATGTTACAATTAAGTGTGAGTGGTGATAAAATATAAAATCAAACTCACAGCCTGTGCAATTTATCTGAAATGAATATAGAACTTGAGGATTTAAATAAGATCTGAGTCATAAATACTAATGCAGGTAAATGACTGGGAATAAAGTAAGCTTGTATTATGTTGAAGGCTTTGTTTAACTGTTTTTAAACACAAACATCGTTTTTGACACAAAGAAACACAACTACAGTCAACTGAATTTATTTGAAATTCAAATAAGGTGCTGATTTGCAAGCAGGACACACAGGAACAGGATATGATGGTGCTGTGGAGAGAAGAATATAGAAATCATAAACTTGGAATAAAAATGTAATTAACACTCACTTAAAAAGCTACACTGTTACATTTTTGGTGTGTAAACGTTCATGTGAGTTCTGACTGGTGTTTTAAATAATTAAATGCATTAATAATGCCATACTGAAAAGTCACACAACATAAGCACAAGGCACCATCTCACATCCCTCATACTGTGTGTAATATGATTGACATGGGGTGGTGCATTGTGCACAATTTGTGTGACTGCATAATGTTCGTGGTTGTTAAGTGCCTCGTTGGTCACCCAGAAGTTGTAAATACTGCTGTGTATGCCGACACTGCTAACTGTAGCCCCTTTCACACAGAGAAGACGCTTTAACGCTGCAGCGGCCGTTCTCCAATTCCCACTGTGTAATGCACACAGAAAGCCGGAGCTGCGGCTCCTAAAGAGGCGTGACGGTACACGTCATGTTGATGGCTTATCGAAGCAAACTTTCACCCCAGGCCACCTTCGAGAAATTCATATAGAGGTGGAGAATTGGCGCAGGATCCCCGCATCCAAATGGCAGTGTGAATGGGGCTAGTCATGCAGTAGAATTAATAAAACACTTGACCTGAAAATTCCTGTGTGCCTTAGTCCAGGTTGGGGGGTTTGGCTGTTCCTGCAAAAGAGAGAAAGGGAACAAAAATGAAGATGATTTATTTAAAGTCTGATGAAGGAAAGAGAAAATGACTTTTATTAATTAATTCTTTAAAAACTGATTCACACATGGTTGCAGTAATCATTTGTGTATGTTGTGTGCTCACCCCTCAAAGCAACAAAAAATCCAGAAGAATTTCATGCAAGGCTGGCTGCTGGTCCCTTTCGACTCTCCCTGAGATGTCTGACTTTGATTTTCATTTTGTTTATTTTATTTACAAGATTATATAAGATTACAAGAGTGGATTAAAAAGGAAATACATACATGTTACCATCACATGTTGCTCACTACCTTTTCTCACTACCTTCATCACTACTCTGAAGCCAAATCTCTCTTACACAGTCAGATGAAACGTATGGCTGTCAAAGTATGTGCACCCTTTTAAATTGTGTGGTTTTCTGCACTGATTGGTCATAAACATGTGACCTGTGGATATCTGATTGTCACCAGGAGCACTGGCTTGAGGGTTTTCAAAGACGACAATTTAAGTGGGACACTTTTCTGTTGTGCTAATAACATGTCACATTGTAGGAGCAATCATGCATAAAACATCTGCACCGTCATACCATGCTGAAATCCACACAATTCCATAAGGTTCACTCTTTTTCTCCCAACTGTGTAAAATAATGAGGATATGGATGTACTGAAAATCAAGGCTAAACTTAATGTTAAAGTTAATGTTAACTTACGCCAATTGTTAGCTGCTAGCTGAGTAGCAGCTAAGTTATCTTTGCTAAATTCTCATATACATATCTCTTACCTGATCAATTTGAGCCAGCGATTCCTAGTCTTCGCATCTAAAGGGAACCGAAAGAAGGAACAGCCGATCCTGCTTGAATGAGGACATCCTGGGACAAAACACACAGGCATCTTGAAATACAGAGAATTTTTTTTTTTTAAATAAATCTTTATTGACAATAAAGAACATTACAATCATGCGGTCAGACAAAAAGGGATTGATTTCAAGAAACAAATGTCATGACACAAAGAACTAAATAGTAAGAAAAAGTAAAAAAATAATAAAAGAAAAGGTACATACATTGGTCACGCAGAGAATACGAAGTACATAGAGTCTGTGCATTCACTGATAATAATACAAAAAAATCATATAGTTATTAGATATTAAGGTTATACATTCATCAGGCTGTCATAATATTGAAGAAACTGTTCATTTTTTTTTTGTCTTTTACAATTCTGAGAGACTCAAGAAGATAGTTGAATTCAAGTAGAAACACCTTAAACTTTGGCTTAGCCTTGAGAAATCTGTGTTTGTGTATAAAGAACTTACAAGAGAGAATGAAGAAATTGGTTACAAATTCAACAGATTTGTTACAATGAGTAAAATAACAAAGAACATCTTTTTTGGTGAATAGGTATGAGACACTAAGAAAGTTAGATAAATGATTTCTCAAGTCCATCCAAAATTCCTGCACAACATTACATTCACAAAATACATGAGCAATAGATTCCTCCACATCACAAAAGACACATTTACTATCCATATCCATATCCATAAACTTCGATAGCATTGCATTGCAAGGGTAGATTTTGTGTAAAATGTTAAAGTGTATTTCTTTAATCTTATTAGAGATACAAAATTTATAAGGCAGCAACCATGCTTTTTTCCAGTTAACATCATCAATTAACTCATCCCAGTAGAATTTCCCTCTCGGAGAACATTTCTTTTTAGCATGGATAGCATTCCTTATGAATTTATTATTACATTTTTTTATCCAGGAGAGGACGACCATCAATAATTAGTTTGGAGTCAATTTTTGCACTTGTGCTGTGTGAAAGATGATATTTCATCAACTGTATGGTACCAGAAGGAATTGCCTGGCATACAAGACTAAATTCTTTAAATCTGATAGGAAGTTCAAAAGAACTTATAAAATCATTATAAGAAAGCAGGTTACCATGTTTATCAAATAAGTCAATAATGAAAGATATGCCCTTTGAATGCCAGGAAGGAAGAAAGATGGATTTGTTTTTTATTGTAATGTCTTTGTTATTCCATAGCAGGGTTTTATGAGGGGAGAAGTTATGAACATAAAGAAGATTCCAAGCCAAGAGAGCTTGTCTGTGAAAGTTAGACATTTTGAGAGGAAGTCTAGAAGGAGAATAATTACATTTTAAGAGAAACTGTAAACCACCGCATTTTTTAAAGATATTGCAGGGAATGAAATACCATAAGGAATCTTCACCATTAAGCAAACATCTTCTCAACCAATTAATTTTGAAGGTGTTATTGATGTCAATGAAGTTGATGACTTCAAGACCCCCTTCAGACCTATTATTTGAAAGAACAGATTTTTTTAATCTGTGTTGTTTGTTACGCCATATAAAGTTCAAAAAGGTGTCATTAATAGCTTTGCAGGTGGAATCTGAGGAGTACAAAGATAAAGTTGGATATACAAAACGAGAAAGACCTTCTGCTTTGGAGAGACGAACTCTGCCAATGATAGAGAGATCTCTTTGAAGCCAGTTGTTAAGAATACTCTTTGTTAAATTTAACCTAGGGAGAAAATTAAGATTTTGGCGTATAATTTGGTTTTTACAGATGTGAATACCTAAATATTTGACAGAATCTTTAACAGGTATACCACATATGACTTGGTCATTTGATTTATGAAGACAGAGAATTTCACATTTTTTCAAGTTTAAATATAGACCAGAGGCTTGTGAAAAATATTCGATGGATTTAAGAGCAAAAGGAATTTGATCTTTATCTTTCAAAAACAGTGTAGTGTCATCAGCAAGCTGAGAGATTCTAATTTCCTTATTAAAAATGGATATGCCTTTCATAAGGGTGTCATTCAAAATACTAATAGACATCAGCTCCACCACCAGAATAAAAAGAAAAGGAGAAATGGGGCATCCCTGTCGAACGCCTCTGTGGATAGAAAATCTTTTGGAAGTGTTATGGTTAATAATAATGGAACTGTTAATATCTTTGTACAACATTTTGATAGCGGAGATAAAATTAGATCTAAAGCCAAACATCTCCAGGGAGGCGAAGAGAAATCTGTGTTCTACCGTGTCAAAGGCTTTGCAAAAATCCAGAAATAGGATAATGGCATCTGAGTCAATAGACTCAGCATAATCAATCAAATCTAGAGCTAGTCTTATATTACAGCTTATATGACGACCCTTCATGAAACCTGTCTGTGTTTCATTAATGAGGTGATCCAAACATTTTTTCAATCTATTTGCAAAAATTAGGGCAAGTAATTTGTATTCAGTAGTCAGTAAGCTTATAGGACGCCAGTTATCTATATACTGAGGGTCTTTCCCAGATTTAGGTATTAAGGAGATAACTCCCTGTTTCATAGTGGTCACCATTTCCTCTTTTCTAAGACATTCTTTGAATAGATTGAAGATGGGCTTCTCTAAAAGGTTCCAAAAGTGTACATAGAATTCAACCGGAAGACCATCTATGCCTGGTGCCTTATTTTTTTTCATGGAATTCAGAGCATTATTTAATTCAGTAGTTGTGAGCTCTGCATCACATAAGGTCTTGAAATCATCTGTAATAATCGGAACATAGTTACGCACTTGTTGTAAGAAGGTTTCGCATCTGTCTTCCTGAAACTCAGATTTGTAAAGGTTTTCATAAAACACAGAGATGAAGTCAGATATTTGAGCAGGGTCTTTACACAAGGTATTGTTGATATTTAAGGCAGATAAAGATTTACGTTTATAATTTCTTTTTTCAAGAGCAAAAAAATAGCTACTGTTTTTTTCACCTTCCTCAGTCCACTTAGCTCTGGATCTAATGAAAGAACCTTTGGCTAAATCAGTATATAATTGATCAAGTTCCAGCTGAATTGTTTTCAATTCCGTTAATTCTTCATCAGAGTGATTATCTTTTTTTAAGAGACTATCAAGTTTTAGCATGAGGGTAGATTCTTTAAGAAGTCTATTTTTTTTCAGCTCCTTGCTACGTTGGATAGCGAGCCCTCTAACCTTAAACTTTAATAGTTCCCATTTGCTCCCATATGATGATTCTGCATCAGAATCAAAACACTCAGACAGGCATTCAATGACAGAGGAATTAAAAGTCGAATCATCTAAAAGTGAAGTGTTAAATTTCCAGTAACCGCGGCATCCATTAGATGAATCAGAGGTTAACAACTTAAGAGATATCAATTTATGATCTGTTAGAGGAGCATGAAGATGACAGACACTTTTAATATACTGCAGGAGAGGGTGTGTGACAAGAAAAAAGTATATTCTAGATCTAAGGGTCTTAGAGCCATTGCACCAAGTAAAATCCTGCATGTTGCCGTTAAAGAAACGCCAAGCATCAACTACAGATAATTGGCTACATAAGGAAGAGATTATGTCATTTGTTTTAGAGCCCTGGGATGTACGAGGAGGGAATCGATCTATGAGGCTGTCGGGGGTCTCATTAAAGTCACCTGCTAAAATCATTTGAGCATTTGTATACTTATTTTGTAACTCAATTACCTTGCTAATGAGATCAGAGAAGAAGATCCTATTGGAGTTGTGAGAATTATGACCATATATATTACATAGAAGAAAGCAGGCATTATCAACATTAACTATCAATATCAACCACCTTCCTTCACTGGAAGTAATCGATTCAATAATGTCACCTCTAAACTTGTGGAGTAAAATCATAACACCAGCAGAGTGGTTTGTGCCATGGTCAAAGAAAACAGAATTTCCCCATTGTGACTTCCAAAATTTGCAATCTGATTCACCAGAATGAGTCTCTTGTAGAAAAATCAAATCTGCTTAAGTGCGTTTACAAAATAAAAAAAGTGCTTTTCGTTTTGTTAAGTCTCTCAGACCTCTCACATTTAAGGAGACAATATTAAGTGAGTTGAACTCAAAATTCTGCATGACCTTACAGGAGAAATAAACAAAAGAAGGGACAGACAAAAACAACAACAAAAAAAACAAGAATCAAAAACCCACTAGTACTAAGACTAGAAAGCTTAGTGATAGCAAGGAACCTGAGCTTAGATGAACTATGCCACCCCCAAAAACATGGCAGCAGTGACCATTAAGGAACCCGTTGAACAGTATCAAGCAAAAGCTTATCAAACAGTAGGCGAGCATATATGCCTCAAAAAGCAGACCCGGTGATGAAGAACAATGGGTCTGTTAAATATAAGAACGAATCATGAAATATTGCATAAGTCTATTCATTCAGAAAGAACAGAGTCAATCGAGATCATAAGTAAAAGTCTCTGCAAGTATGTTAAGGTATAATATGATGAAAGGCTAGCTCATCAACTATTTCTCTTTTCAACTATATCATTTTTTATTTATTTATTTATTTTTTTCTCATTTCACCTCCAAGCAGTCAATCTTCTTTCCTTCAATGTAAGCGAAGGGGCCTCTGAATGATGCTCTCTTCCCCTCGTCTCTGGCCTTCTTCACCAAAGGCCACAGTTTCTCTCTGGCAGCTGCATCCTCGGGGGTTAAGGCCTCTTTGATGCGGAGATTGTTGTCGCGCAGATACCCGGAGTTCTTCGCTTCCCGCCAGATGATGTCTCGGTAGAATCTCATGGTGAATCTAATGATGATTGTGTGCGAGGAGAGCCAATCTTTTTCACGGTGCCCAATTGATGGACGATGTCCACAGCGAGTGCCATCTTGTCGCTACACTCTCAGAAAATAAGGCACAGAATTGTACCTTTAGGGGTACAATGGCTTGTCACTGGGGCAGTACCCTCTGAAGGTACAATTTTGTACCCTTGACACTGGGTACTTATTTGTACCCTTGTGGTTTGTACCTTATAAAGACCAATCTTGTACCTCTGGTGGCAATTTTGTACCCTTGTACCCAGACTGTATTTTTTATTTTCACATTTCAATTTCATTTAACTTTAAACAATGTAAAATTGTCCATTGCAGGCAAGTCCATTCTCCACCAACCTTAAAACTGCATACATGAAAATAACACTCGTGACAGAAGATCTTCACATGTCAGTTTTGTACATCTTTAAATACTATGTCGAAGTGTGACATACAAACTGTTATCCACAGAATAAGTGTCAAATACTTGGAACTTGGTATAGATGAGGCATGGTGGAGTCAATAGTGGTTTACTTGCCTAGTGACAGTTATTGGCAGAGGCGTATCATGTATCACCAAGGATCTAAATAGGTACTTTCTCGCATAAAAAAATATTAAAACTTAAGAAAGTGATGTATTAACAGCGCTAAAGCGAGAATTAAAACAGCTTTTAGCAGCTCTACCGCTGCCGGTTGCCGCGAAATGCATTCTGGGAAACTTGCATACTGTATACTGCGGTGTGGACGGGCTCTTTGTCTGCCAGGCTGTAGGTAGCTGATTTTACTGTGCATCCATGGTTGGCCGTTTGTGAATATCATAACATACAATATTGACTGGATGATTAGTAATTTTTCATACCTGCAAATCTGCTAAAAAAATATATATATTTCAAGGCTACCCAAAAATGGCTTAGAAGTTAAAATCTTCATTGAATACTTAAGGAAACAGTGAAACCTTCACATTTAAAAAGTATAACTACTACTGAAGAAAGACTAAATAATTATTTAAACATATTAATATTTAGGCTACTGCCATTTGTAGAGCCTAATACAATTGTACCCCAGCATGTAGAAGAAAAGATACATATATGTACCTTTTACCACTGGGGTACATATATGTACCTTTTGGGCCCTCAAAAGGGTACAAATAGTTACCTTAAGGTCCAATAATGAGCCCTAGGGGGTACATTAGTGTAGATTGTACCTAGGGGTACAAAAAAGGACTCATACTGTACCCCTATTTCTGAGAGTGTAATCTGTGGCGCCACTCTGGAGAGAATGTTTATTGTGATTTGTCTTATGTCCTCCCCGTTTTCCTCCTTCACTCCATGTATTTTTAGATTCCACAGTCTACCGTGACGCTGCATATCATTCATTTTTATCTTCAGTTGAAGGTTTTCTTTCAGCAGCTTCTCTGTCTCTAAGTCAATTTTCTGTATTTTCTCGCTGTGGGTGGTTACCTGATTTAGTAGAGACTGCACTGTAGCCATGAGAGCTTCCATGTCTCTGGCAGTAGCTTGAGACGACTTTTCAATGGATGAGAGCTTTTCCAGGATGACACAAGTTGCCGAGTCGCTGTTGTCAATTGCTCTTAATTTGGAAGGAGGGCTTTTGCTGGGCGTTAACGGCAAAGCTTCAGTTGAGGAGTCATCATCCATGAATTCAGCCATGTCACTGAGATCTGAAGCTAGCTCTGCCGCGTTTCTTTTTTTCCGTCTTTTTTTCCCCATTAAAGAGAGAGGAAATAGCGCCTGTAGAACACCTTTTGTGTAAACTAAACAAAACGGGTCTGGAGAATTGTCTGTTTCATTGAGTTTTAAGTAATACAGTCACATACTGCGATATCTTCGGAGGGAGACATTCAAAAACTCCCGCTCACGACGCCATCTTGGCCGCTCCCCCTGAACCTTGAAATACAGAGAAGCGGAGGGAAAGGTTGATGACGTGACGTCACATACGCGACATGTAGTCTTTCTCATTGTGTTTTCTCTACAGCCTTAAACTGAACAATTGCACGATAAACTGTCAAACTCTTGACGTGAAAACATATAATTTAAACACACAAACAACATTTGTGAAATCCTAGGCATATAACGACTGGGACCAGAAAATAATTATTTCTGTCCATTCAATCCCATGTATATTTTACTATCCGAAAGTTCCCATGGGGTCCACTGGAAGGGGCGGGACTTCGCCACTCTATAGAGGTTAGAGATGGGATTTATGGCTCTTTGGAGGGAGCCGGATCTTTGGGAGCCGTTCATTTCAAAGAGCCATTCAAAAGACTGGCTCATTTGGCTCATTTTTATATTTATTCACTTTTAAGAAGCCAGCCTGGGGTTAATTCATTTTATCCTGGAAATAATCACAGGGAGGAATGATGGGCTGAGATTTGGATCAAAATAATTTCAAACTCAGATTTCCCACCAATATTTGAGTATGAATTATTCTGAAATATTGATTATAGCTTCATTTGACATGTGTGGACAAGATTTTAAAGTCTGATATGGATTCAATGTAAATATTCCACTGCCATATCCCTCTGAGTTGACAGTGAGATCACTATTTACCCTTTGTATAAAGTGTGTGTTTGTGTGTAAAACTACTTTGACTTATGTTATTCATGCAACACCTAAACACTTATAAATACACAATAAAAAACAAAGCAGGCTACATTGAAGTTCCATGCAAAAGGTTTTAGTGCAAAATGTCCCACACAAGAATATCTTTAACAATACAGAAAAACTCAAAACAATATTTTAAAATTCTCCCCCTCCTTCAGGCTGCTCTGCCGACTCTGAGGCGCTTGCTTTTTTTTTTTCACTGAGGCACTCACGTGAAGGGAGCGTGAGAGAGAGAAAAAAAGAATGGCTCCCAACCAAACGCACTCAGTTCCCATCTTTCATGTTAACGAGCCGTTCAAAAGATTCGGTTCGTTCGTGAACGTCACAACTCTAATAGAGGTGTCCATAGTGGGCTTGCGAGCACAGCCCACTAATTATGATAAATAATATGATCCAATTTACATTAGATCACCTTGGGGCACCACCGTTGAAGAAGGGAAAACATCCTGACTAGGTTGGGACTAGTCAAGGGAGCAGGAACTGATGAAGCCTCTCGGATGAGAGGTGAAACGTCTTCAAGACTAAAACTAAATCCAGTTGCTTTCGATTCAATTTCCTTGAGATAACTATGACCTGGATGAATGAGAATATTCACAAGCTTATTCACTCTTATACAATATTAAATAAACAGCAAGAAGGTTCAAAAGTCTTTATTTAACACAAAGATGAAAGCACACAATCTAACTAACATATACTATATACAGGTGTGTGTGTGTGTGTGTGTGTGTGTGTGTCTGGCAGAACAAAGAAACAATGGTGGTCACTGATATCACATGTAGGTGTGATAGGCTCCAGGCTCAAGGAATGTGTGTGTGTGACGTGATGCCAGGTTAGAGAAGGTGGTTAGTTGCATGCAGAGACCCTGAGTCTGTGTGAAGCAGCATTAGACTAACGTCGAATTAACCGTGTAGCAAAGCAAACTACCAATAACTGACCTGAGGTCACAATAACACCAACAGTGAACAAACACATACATTGAACACATATGCATTACATCAACCAGAGTTTAAAGTCCTGTGCTTAGCCGTGCTATGCTATGCTATGCTATCTAAGCCCAGTTCAACGTTACCAGTCTTTGAAGAAAAGGTGATGGTGGTCGCAGGAGAAGGTTGGGATTCCGATGTTGAATGCTCTTCTTGCTGTGCAAGGTCTGATGAATGTCGGCAGAGGAGGAAACAGTTCGCTCCTTTCCTTTGCAAGGATAGCAGCTCGGTGCTAACTTGCTTGGTGTTCCTCAGATTGTGAAGTTAGCTGGCAAGCTTTGCGTCGCAGCGGCTGGTGCTAACTGATCTGGAATACTGGCAGGACCTCGTGTCGCTGCAGTGAGGAGAAGCTCTCTGGGCCTGCTGCAAATGCAGCTTGTAGCTCTCCACAGCTGTTAGGCCCAGGAGAAGAGATCTTGAGGGCAGGCAGCCCCGTGTGGGGGAAGTGGAGAGGAGCCCTTGAAGATCTGAAGTTGAAGAAGCCGAGGGCGTCGAGTGAGAGAGAGAGAGAACAAGGAAGGCACTGGAGTTTTGACTATCTGATCAGCAGGGGGTCTGTCGCCCTGACCAATCGTAGCTCAAAGCTGAATTTTGCACCTAGGTGTGAAGAATGGAGAATTCTGGGACACTGAGTTCAGCTCAGAGTCCATTTTGAAATCCAAAAGTCAATGAATGACTTCATCTGTGGGTCCCAACAATGTACATATATTTTCACTCTCACGCAAACATACATTCTCCTTTCACACACATATATTCTCTTTTCACTATACATTCTCCTTTTACACACATATTCTCCTTTCACGCACATATATTCTCCTTTTACACACATATATTTTCCTTTTACACACATATATTTTCCTTTCACACACATACATTTTCCTTTCACGCACATACATTCTCCTTTCACACACATTTATTTTTAATTTTTCATGTAAAAAGAAAATATATGTATGTCTGAAGAAAATATATGAATGTGAAAGAAGGATATATGGGTGTAAGAGAAGAACATACGTGTGCGAGAGAAGAATATATGTGTGTGAGAGGAGAATATGTGTGTTTGAGAGAAGAATGTGTGTGTGTGTGAGAGGAGAATATGTGTGAGAGGAGAATGTGTGTGTGAGAGAGGAGAATATAGGTATGTGTGAGAGAAAGTATAGTGGAAAAGGAAGGCAACTCATTTATTTGTTCTGTGATTGTCTGTTCAGGTGGGAATGGGTGGGACTACTTTTGTGAAAGGACGCCATTTTTTCTCTCGCATGCGATGGTCTTACTAGCATTGTGTAGAAGCTGAGAGCTAATAACTGAAACCCCTTTGTCAGCTGAATAGTTACATGAACATGATATGAATGGTAGAGCTATATCACGTTAAGTTATATAATTTAGTGCTAGAGCTAACGTAAGATACTATGCATAACATGGCAGACAGCTAAGCTGTTAGCCCATGGATGTAACTGGCAAAACACACTAAACCAGCCTCCTGTAAGTTAGTCAAAAGGTTTTATATTTTATCAGTCTGTTAGTTTTACAAACAGTGATAGCACCTGATGCACGTTTTATGAGAATGCAGGACTTGAAACCACCTGGCATTTGACTATGTAAATGTCCGAGTGAACGCTTCGATGACGTCACTCTGCATAATAATTAGCCATGTGCTTCTGTTTGTTTGAACAATGGACAGATAAAGAAATAGGGCTGGGCATATGGACTAAAAGTCATATCTCGATATTTTTTAGCTGAATGCCGATATATATTGATATTTTTTCTATGCCATAATTGGGGTTTCCCCCAAAGCATGATAGCATATTAGATTCCCTTTTTTTTCCCCAGTGGCAAACCCTTTCAAAAACAGTCAGTTATAAATTTAAGCCACATGCCAAATCCAGGGGCGGTTTCTCATATGGGCAGTATGGGCAGCCGCCCAGGGCGGCATTCATGGAGGGGCGGCATGAGCTCCCGCAAAAAAAAAAAAAAAAAAAAAAAGTTTTTATTTTTTTATTTGTTTGCATTCATTTCCTCTGGTTTTTGTATTTCTCATTTACACGTCAAGTCAATGCTGTCATGTTAACGTGCGGGGAGAGGGCGGCTGGGTGCCCTCTGTTTTATAAAGGGATTCATCTAATAGTGCACAACTAATGCAATAAGCAGGATAAAGTCAATCACATCACGAATTCCTTCCACATAAATCACATTTCAGTCATGATAATATTGTGAATAAAAGCCCATAGTTTCACATATGTTATTTTTAGGGGTTTGGTTAAATAGTGAAATATATTACAAAACGAGGTGAATTGGTTTAGTCTGAACTCTTGGTTGACGGTGTTGGGAGACGGGTAATGTGTTGATTCCGAGTGTCAAATAAACAAATGGATAAGAAGAGGTCAAAGCCATCAGGTGAAGAAGAGGAGAAACGAGCAAAAGATAAAGGTATGGAGCCGTCATCTACTCTTCATGAGTAGCCTATGATCATACATGTTATGAAATTAAATGGCGTTTATTAGTATAGGCTAACTCGTATGTTTGTTAGCCTCTTGCTATAGCTACTGCTGGCTATTATAGTAGATGAGGACAGAATCTGTTATCAGTCCAACTGACTAGCAAACATTATATCTAATTAATTTCCCCCTAATAATGTGTATGTAACACAACGATGACTAGCTATTGTTTGGTAAACGTCGCGTTAGGTCCTGTCCTCAGTAAAGGGAATTATCAGTTCTGTAAGCTAATTCAAAAGACATAGCCTATATTGCACTGATATTTTGTGATATAGCTTTCTGAGTCATTTGGAGTGTGTCATGTATATAATTAGCCATTAACCAAGGAGGTTGTGTTACTCATTTGTTTCCTATTCTAAAAGTTGGATAAATTCATGCATTGATCATTTATGTTGTATTTTAATGCAAATGCAGGGGCACTTTTTTAAATATTTTGGAGCACCCTCTGCCACTAGCCAGGATGGCTTTTCAAAGCTGAAGCTCATCAAAACCTACCTCAGGTCAACCATGTCACAGGAACACCTTACTGGTCTGGCCATCATCAGTATCAATCATACAGTTGCTGAGCAGATTTCAGTGATGATGTGATTGATGACTTTGCATCAAGGAAGGCAAGAAGAGTCAGGATATAGATGGCAGTTGTGCTATTTATTTTGTGTTTCTTGTTCAAAGAGTTGTAAAATTATTACACTCTCTTAAATGTGTTATTGTATTTGTGTGATGAAGGATTTGTGCAATTCAGAAATTTGATTCTCTATTTTATTTATATTTTATTCTATTATACTAGTTCTTTTGATTGTTGGTACTTATTTGTATTTATGATTGTATATTATAGCTGCTACTGTGTGTGTGGTTCCGAATTTCCAACCATTACTTTAATAAATAAGTTATTTTGAGCATTTTTTTCTGTCCAATTTTTATTTTATTAAGCGATATTGTCCCGTGTTGTATCTCGTTTAGAAATATATCGATATAAATCAAAATATTGAGATATCGCCCAGCCCTATAAAGAAAGATACATTTGCCTCATGTTGTGTATAAGATTCCATCATTTGTGTGTTTGTATTGTGTGTTTCTGTTTATTCACTTAAAAGAATGCAGTCTAATTCAGTGTTGGAATTCTCGCTCTCTAATGTGGTTTTCAGGCTAAGTGTCAGTCAGTCCTGTCTCCAGGACAGTCTTGGGGTGATGTGGAGAAGTTGAGCCATCACTACTGAGGCCTTCTACATAAAAGTATGGTAGGTGCAACTACTGAGAAAATTCAAAGAAACAGAGAACACGACCATGTTCAAATAGAACGGGAAAAGTGTTTTGAGTGCTCACACTTCACATTAAGATAATAATTCACATGCCTACACTAAAATAAATATCCTAAGAAATCTTTCCAAATGCCACAGCAACAAAGAGTGATCCTTACAGAAGGACAATCAAACAAACAAAGTGTTGTGATTAATGATGGTCAGATGACCTAGAAATGAAATACATAGTATGCCATAACAAGATAGGTCCAAGAATTACACAATTGCAGTGGTTGTGTGTATGGTTGGGGCTGATCAATCATGACCATATAATAAGGGTAACAGTGATTCTGCCATAGTTTACAGATCATCAGAGTGACCTGATGATGCTGTATTTGAGGTTTTCCTGGTCCCAGTCAGACACTCTTCGCAGTATGAGAAACCATCAGAGGAGGAAGTTATTGTTGTTGCTTCAGTCAAGCAAAAGCCTGAAAGACAACGGCCAGCAGCATCGGGAAGCCTCAGTATCCACAGAACATGCACCAGGATGATCTATGTGACCTGAGAGCTCCATTACCAGCTGACACAAATTCAGTATACAAGACACTCGATGCAGGACATGATATGGACAGTTTACATACAATTAAAGAGTTTCTTACTTGTATCTATACCTAATTTATCCTCATTGGCATTGTATAAAGTGATTTGTTTTGTTTGTAATGAAGTTTTATTTTATTTTTTTTATTCAATACTAAGGGTACTGTGGCATCAGAGAAAAGAAAATATGGAAATCCTTTAATAAATAGTGACTCTGTAAACATCACACGTCAAACTGTAAGTGCTGACAGATTATAATGTATTGCATTCAGTATTCTGTATGGTATTTGGAAAGGGTATCAAACAATCTGCACCTTTGAAACACATTTTAAAGCATAAATCAGGGTTGATATCCTTGAATCTTAACATGGTGTTTTCAGGGAATGAAAAGTGCTTGAAACCGCTTGAAATTGTAACTGCATTACTTTCATGAAAATAGTTTCATAGTGGCTCAGCCAGGTTCTACAGGATGCCAGATCTACTTATAGGCTGGTTGCACATTTTTTAACGGGTTTTCCTTTAAATTTTCACCCTTTTGTAAAATGCTGTCACATTGTTAAAAATCACATGAGACTCCACCCTGTCTGGACCACACCACGCCTCCTGACGTTATAAAAGCCCGGTCTCAAACCTCAGCCCTCTCTCTTTTCCCTCCACAAGGAACCCACCCGACGTATCCTCTTACATTGCACCATTTAATTGTGGATGCGTTAGTTATAAGTGAGTTAAGTTTAAATGTCCTGATTGATTGTTCTTATTGGTTTGATATTGGAATTCATGTTTTCTTTTATTTTGTACAGGAAATCATCCACCACCTTTTGTTCACCTATACATTTCTACCATTGTTCAGCTTCCAAATAAATGGCTGAACTGATCTCTGGATCCGGTGTTTTAATATGCACACCACATGGATATTCTGTGAGCCAGTACCACCACCACCACTAAACATTATCATATTTTTTTCACACATAGTTTTGGTTTTCGGAAGGAAATTCAGTTAAAGGCTGCTGGATTTGTTTTTTATGTATTTCTAGTACATACACAAACTGAGTTTCCTTCAATTCAATTTCCTTGATATATGACCTGGATAAATGAGAATATTCAGACAAAATTTTGGTTGATTATAGCACAAATTAAATAATTATTTAGAGTGTGTACATATGTATATAAATATATAATTTACCACAGCTGTTAGCCTTATAAATCTAGCAATAATGGTCTAACAAACTTTTTCCAATTCAGGCGGTTGCCGGCGTAGGTACCAGATCGGCTGAGTGGATCGGCTCGGGCTCATGGGCTGCCTCCTGCACTTACAGATGACGTCACGCGCAAAACAAAAAATCATTGGTTTATTTGCCCGTGAATATTCTCATTCATCCAGGTCATAGTTATCTCAAGGAAATTGAATCAAACGCAACTGGATTTTGGTTTGGTTTTCCAGTTGCGTTCAATTCAATTTCCTTGAGATAACATTGGTTTATTTGATTTTCATTTCGACATTTATAAGAATAAGCAACCTCCGCTTCGCGTCGGACGGTTGCTTCCGCAAAGTCCATTCATTTATGTTAATGGACACCTCGAAGGGCATTATCCCGCTTATACCATGGTCACTTGCCAAAGAAAATAAATTAAGACCATTAATTTATATTTTCATGTGTTTTACAATCAAAATATAAAGTTTTTGACAGGCAATAACTTAGTTTCCCTGGTAACGCCTGAGGGTTTGACTAATACCTGGAACAACCATCACCCTCCCGTAAGGTTCTTATGCAACAGAAACGTTGTTCACCTCTCCAGTAAATAGGACGGACCTTAGATACGACTTGGCAACGGGAGATATTCTAGTCCGCTCAGCTGTGAGCCAGAAAGCTAACGCTATGCTAGCAAGATTCAAAGTCGATAACATTGCGTACGGTTGACGAACAGTAAATATAATTTGACAGTATGTTTAACAACAAGACTAGCTAGCTTACCAGTCATGTCATTGTCCCCAAATCAACATCAAGATTTTCACGAACAAATGATCGGCCGTGTGTAACGTTACTGTGGCCGCAGCCTGAAGTAGAGAGCTGAACAGCGAACGGCATGTGAGATTATTCGCTTATGTGATTTAAAAAAAAAAAAAGTATCATTAAGTTTAGAGGGGAAGTGTACTTTCTGTAGCTTGTGTGTTACAGTCGCCATCCTGTGGTGGTCAGAGGATAAGGCTCTGAAGGACTGACGGACTGCACTCAGTGTTGGAAATAAATTGTAAACAGCGGCTTTGACTGTGTTCCCGTCGCTATGGTTACGCCAGCTAGCGCATTAATTTAGACGGTGAACAGACAATTTAACTGGAACTACTTAGTAGGTGTCCATTAACACTTTTTAATGTACACCCTCCAGCCAATCAGAATCGAGTATTCACCCTGACCATGGTATAAGACATGTTACCATGTTTGTTATCATGTGTGACATGTTATTATGTTTTGGGACACGTTTTTGTGTTTTGTTGTTGACTGTGACTTGCGTTTTGTGACTGTGACTTGTTATCGCGTTTTGTGACTGTGGCTTCTTATCGTATTTTGTGACCTTGTTTTGTGACATGTTATCATGTTTTATGACATGCTATCGTGTTTTGTGACTGTATTTTGTGACGTTATTGTGTTTAGTGATTGTGTTTTGTGACATGTTATTGTGTTTTGTGGCTGTGTTTTGTGAAATGGTATTTTGTTTTTGAGATGTTATCGTGTTTTGTTATGGTGTTCTGTGACATGTTATCATGTTTTGTGACTGTTTTGTGACATGTTATCATGTTTTGTGACTGTGTTTTGTGATGTTATCGTGTTTTGTGACTGAGTTTTGTTACATGTTATTGTGTTTTGTGACATGTCATCGTGTTTTGTTATCGTGTTCTGCGACATGTTATCATGTTTTGTTACTGTTTTTTGTGAAATGTAATCATGTTTTTGACTGTGTTTTGTGACATGTAATTGAGTTTTGTGACTGTGTTTTGTGACATGTAATCGAGTTTTGTGACATGTTATCGTGTTTTCTGACATGTTATCGGCTTTTGTGGTATGTTATTGTGTTTTGTGACATGTTATTGTGTTTCTTATGGTGTTTTGTGACATGTTATCATGTTTTGTAACATGTGACCATGTTATGACTGTGATTTGTGATATGTTATCGTGTTTTGTGACATGTTATCGACTTTTGTGGTATGTTATTGTGTTTTGTGACATGTTATTGTGTTTCTTATGGTGTTTTGTGACATGTTATCATGTTTTGTAACATGTGACCATGTTATGACTGTGATTTGTGATATGTCATCGTGTTTTGTGACGTTATCGTGTTTTGTGACGTTATCGGGTTTTGTGACTGTTTTGTGACATTCTATGGTGTTTTGTGAAATGTTATGGTGTTTTGTGACTGTGTTTTGTGACTGTTTTTTGCGATGTTATCGTGTTTTGTGACTGTTTTTTGTGACATGTTATTGTGTTTTGTTTCTGTGTTCTGTGACATGTTATCGTGTTTTGTGACATTATTGTGTTTTGTGACTGTGTTTTGTGACATGCTATCATTTTTTATGACATGTTATTGTGTTTTGTGACATGTTATCGTGTCTTGTGACATGTTCTCGTGTTTTGTGACTGTTTTGTGACGTTAACGTGTTTTGTGACTGTGTTTTGTGAAATGTTATTTTGTTTTAGACATGTCATGGTGTTTTGTGACTGTATTTTGTGGCATGTTATTGTGTTTTGAGACTGTGTTTTGCGAAATGTTATTTTTTTATTCACATGTTATCGTGTTTTGTGACACGCAATCATGTTTTTTTGTGTTTTGTGACATGTTATCGTGTTTTGTGACATTATCATATTGTGACTGTGTTTTGTTCCAGCAGTTTTGAGCGTCTCCGAGCTCCAGAAGCCTATTTTCGCAGTCAAACATGGTTCAAGCTGCAGCTCCCTGAAAATGGCTTAAACAAACAACTTTCATGCCTCAGAATGTTTCAATTAGGATAAATATGATGGAAAACGTGGTTTTCCTTGATCTTGAAGTCGAATTTGGTCACTAGCTCACTTTTGATAATAAAGTCAAATCCTTCAGATTTGAGCGTCTCCGAGCGCCAGAAGCCTATTTTCGCTGTCAAACATGGTTCAAGCTGCAGTTCCCTGAAAATGGTTTAAACAAACAACTTTCATGCCTCAGAATGTTTGAATTTGTATAAATATCATATAAAACGTGGTTTTCCTTTTTCTTGAAGTCGAATTTGGTCACTAGCTCACTTTTGATGATAAAGTCAAATACTGCAGATTTGAGCCCCTCCGAGCGTCAGAAGCCGATTTTCGCAGTCAAACATGGTATAAGCTTAATGTTCAGCTGACGTTTGGCTCCCAATTGAGGTTCTGTATGCCAGGAAGCGAAAGGACAGCACAGTAGGACAGCAGTAGAACTCATCATGGTCACTGGCCTGGAGCAAGTCGTTAGCAGCTTGGTGGGCTTGAGCTTTGTAGTTGGTGATCTGTCTGAAACCTCTCCATAAGGAAGCGGACTCGTTAGTGCGGAGCTGCTGTTGAAGACTCTCAGAGTACAGTCGTTTACACCTCTCCAGCAGAGAGTCAGTGTCGCTAGTGCGCCGCTGCTGTTGAAGACTTGCAAAGAGCAGTCGTTTCACCGTCTCACCGCCTTTCTAGGAAGGCACGAAGATCCTCCACAGCCTCACTGTTCCACTTCTTTGATATCCCCACCACAACTTTAGACAGCTTTAAGTTTGGCTCGCATGCAGCGATGAGGTGGACCATGCCGCTGGAAGGATGTCGACGCACTGCGCAGGGGATGGCGTGATATGCACCATCCACTGCAGTGTAGCAACGATCCAAAGTATTCTCCTCTGTGGTCGGGCGGGCATTTGAGAAACTGTCCGTATATGGGGAGTTCATGGATTCGATCGCTTTTTTGGAAACGTTTGCAATTACAACTATTCATGGTTATGAAATTTCATGAACCCTATCCGTAACATTGTAAATGTTTTCTGGCATTGGCAACGTTTGCAATTCGGCATTCAGGCGATTTCCGCTGCGGGTGTGCAAATGCAATGGCCCGTACGGGGTTTCCGTAGTGTAGTGGTCATCACGTTCGCCTAACACGCGAAAGGTCCCCGGTTCGAAACCGGGCGGAAACAGCTTTCCCTCTCTGTGCTTGCACTGAACTGTTTAGTCAAATCAACAGGCAAACTTACACTGGACGCAACACGCACGCAAAAAAACCCCAATGCTGCCACCGTATACAACTGCGTAGTTAATACGTTCTACTTGACAAGGAAGACAACATACAGGCACTAGCATCTCCACTCAATACTTTCATAGATTTTCCTAGTGCTATTGCTCTACAAACTCACAGTTCTGAAGTCTTCAAGCTCTTTTATCGCTGTTGAATGTGTCGTCCGCAAACCTTGCCATTCAGTAAGGAGGTGCATGAACGCGTGCACCTGCATTGAAAAGACCCCCGCAAGTTTCCGTAGTGTAGTGGTTATCACGTTCGCCTCACACGTAAAGGTCCCCGGTTTCGAATACTCGGGCGGAAACACAATTATTTGCGTGTTACTGGTTGGTGAGTGTGAAATCAAATGGTTTTCAGCCAAACCATCAGACAAGGTGTAGCACTTGGAACATGCTCAGTCAAGTCTGCTTCTTCTTGTTGACAGGAGGCCTGATCTCCTTGGGCACAAGGTACATGTGTGCTGGCGTACAGTTCTGGGTCAATCACTCAGCAGAGCTGGTAGAAACACACTTCCGCCTCGGGCAGTTCCAGCCTCGGTTCCTGTGACAGGCCCCGGAGAGCATGGTTCCATGGCAGGATGAACGCAAGGATCGATTCTGGTGCAGCAGGTTCCGCTGAGCGGGCTCGTCTCGGGACTGCTTCTCCAAGCGGTCACAGAGAAGATGCCCAGACTTCCCTGGGCAAAGCGCTTCCGCCAAAGGACAGTGACGCATCTTCCTGCTAATGTTCAGCTGATGTTCGGCTTCCAATTCGAGGTCCTGTTGGTAAGGCGGGAAAGGACCGTCTACACTCTCCGGAAGAAAGCAGTGTCGTTAACGGTTGCGCTCTAGGTTTGTAGTTGGGATTGTCTGAAGGAAGCAGATCCGCTGTGTCAGCTGCTGTTGACGGTCTCTCGGAGCACAGTCGTTTACACCTCTCCAGGAGGAAAGCAGCGTCGTTAGGGAGGCTGCTGCTGTTGAAGACTCCCAAAGAAACAGTGGTTTCACCGACTCTCACTGTTCCACTTCTTTGATATCCTCACCCCAAGTTTTTAGTGCTGCAATTTCGGCTCGCATGCTTGTGTCGTTTCAGCGGTTACAGAGAATCTGCCGAGACTTACTGGGAAGCGTTTCGGCTGAAGGACAGTGACGCGTTTTTGCTAATGTTCAGCTGACGTTTGGCTCCCAATTGAGGTTCTGTATGCCAGGAAGCGAAAGGACAGCACAGTAGGACAGCAGTAGAACTCATCATGGTCACTGGCCTGGAGCAAGTCGTTAGCAGCTTGGTGGGCGTGAGCTTTGTAGTTGGTGATCTGTCTGACTTCTCCATAAGGAAGCCGGACTCGTTAGTGCGGAGCTGCTGTTGAAGACTCTCAGAGTACAGTCGTTTACACCTCTCCAGCAGAGAGTCAGTGTCGCTAGTGCTGCCGCTGCTGTTGAAGACTTGCAAAGAGCAGTCGTTTCACCGTCTCACCGCCTTTCTAGGAAGGCACGAAGATCCTCCACAGCCTCACTGTTCCACTTCTTTGATATCCCCACCACAACTTTAGACAGCTTTAAGTTTGGCTCCCATGCAGCGATGAGGTGGACCATGCCGCTGGAAGCATGTTCGACGCACTGCGCGCAGGGGATGGCGTGCCATATGCACCATCCACTGGCAGTGTAGCAACGATCCGAAGTATTCTCCTCTTGTGGTCGGGGCGGGCATTTGAGAATCTTGTCCATGTATGGGGAGTTCCATGCAATTCACGCTTTTGCTTGGGAAACGTTTGCGATTGCAACTATTCATGGTTATGAAATTTCATGAACCCTATCCGTAACATTGTAAATGTTTTCGTGGCATTGGCAATGTTTGCAATTCGGGCATTCAGGCGATTTCCGCTGCGGGTGTGCAAATGCAATGGCCCCGCAAATCGGGGTTTCCGTAGTGTAGTGGTCATCACGTCTCGCCGACACCTGAAAGGTCCCCGGTTCTAAACCGGGCGGAAACAGCTTTCCCTCTCTGTGCTTGCACTTGAAGCTTGTCCTAGCCCAAATCAACAGGCAAACTTACACTTGGACGGACACTCGCACCAGCAAAAAAGCCCCCAGGCCTTAGCCACCGCAGACAACTGGCGTAGTTAGATACGTTCCACCTGACAAGGAAGACAACATACAGGCACTAGCATCTCCACTCAATGCTTCCCATAGATTTTCCGAGTGCTTATTGCTCTAACAAACTCACAGTTTCTGAAGTCTTCAAGCTCTTTTATCGCTGTTGAATGTGTCGTCCCGCAAACCTTGCCATTCAGTAAGGAGGTGCATGAACGCGTGCACCTGCATTGAAAGACCCCCAGTTTCCCGTGAGTGTAGTGGTTATCACGTTCGCGTCACACGCGAAGGTCCCCGGTTCCAAACTGGGCGGAAACACAATTATTTGCGTGTTACTGTCCTTGTGAGCCAAACCCAAATGGTTTTAGCTAAGCCATTATAACAAAGGTGTAGCACCTGGAACACGTCAGTCAAGTCTT
Organism: Lagodon rhomboides; assembly: GCA_039737535.1. Taxonomy (NCBI): domain Eukaryota; kingdom Metazoa; phylum Chordata; class Actinopteri; order Spariformes; family Sparidae; genus Lagodon; species Lagodon rhomboides. The sequence continues at coordinate 857 of JBBNBP010000208.1, read as the reverse complement.
CTTGTTGACAGGGGAGGCTGATCGTCGGGCACAAGGACACATGTGGTGGTGCCGTTTTACAGTTTTGGTCAATCATCAGTAGCGGTAGAAAACACAACTCTCCCGTCGGATTCGAACCCTGGTCTTCCGCGTGACAGGCGGAGATACTGTCCACTTATACGTAGTTGAACGAGGATCCGATTCCTGCTACAGGGTTCCGCTCGCGAGCGGGCCGTCTCGGGTCTGTTCCAAGCGGTTACAGAACAGCATGCCGTCAGAACTTCCCTGGCAACGCTTCTGCCGAAGGACAGTCACGCATTTTTGACTGTCCAGCCCATGAGTCGGCTCCCAATTTGAAGTGTCTCCTGTCGGCCTAGGCGGGAAAGGACTCGTTTACACCTCTCCGGAAGAAAGCAGTGTCGTTAACGGCTTGCGGGGCTTGAGGTTTGTAGTTGGGGATCTGCTCTGAAGGAAGCAGACTCGTTTGTGCCGAGCTGCTGTTGACGACTCTCGGAGCACAGTCGTTTACACCTCTCCAGGAGGAAAGCAGCGTCGTTAGGGAGGCGCTGCTGTTGAAGACTCCCAAAGAACAGTGGCTTCACCGACTCTACTGTTCCACTTTTTTGAGATCTCTTACCCAAGTTTTTAGTGCTGGGGTTCGGCTCGCATGCTTGTGTCGTTTCAGCGGTTACAGAGAATCTGCCGAAGACTTACTGGGAGCGTTTCGGCTGAAGGACAGTGACGCGTTTTTGCTAAATGTTCAGCTGACGTCGGCTCCAATTGAGGTTCTGTATGCCAGGAAGCGAAAGGACAGCAGAGGACAGCAGTAGAACTCATCATGGTCACTGGCCTGGAGCAAAGTCGTTAGCAGCTTGGTG